>PVJA010057381.1:0-10418 GCA_004027025.1 Myocastor coypus
CCAAAAAAAAAAAAAAAAAAAAAAAAAAAAAAAAAAAAATTTAAGCACTAGCAACATTCATTTACTGCTCAGTTTTCTAGATAACAAGAAAGCTTCTGGCCATTAACCCCAGAACTTTAAACAAGGTAACCAGGTGGCATACACCTGTAATCCCAGGAAATATAAGATTAATGCAGGAGGATCACCACGAGTTCAAGGGGGGGAAAAAAAAAAATTAAAAAGAACAAACGAAAACACAGTAACCAGGGAGTAACAAGATTTTCTAGAATGCCTATCCTCTGTCCATGTCAAACATCTACCAAGAGCATCTGAGTGATATACAGTAGTCCTACAGGTTGATGTGTTATAGCCATCAGCCCCCAGAACAAGACCCCTTTAGTTTTTACTGGTATTTGTTTGCTGCCTGGGTTGTGAGGCATTGTATCCCAATGTGTCCCTCCAATGATTTTGGATGTGAATCAAGCTGGGGCTGTTGTAGAATGTAGCTAAGCAGTAGGGGCTGGGGAGATAGCTCCGAGGCACAAGTGCCTGCTGGGCAAGTGCAAGGTCGTGAGTTCAAACCCTGGTCCCACAAAAAAAAAAAAAAAAAAAAAAAAGAATGTGGCTAAGCACTGGGCTGCTCTGCCCATGACATAGTCGAAGCTCCTTTTCTGTAGTCTTCAGCTTTTCCCATTGTATCAAATAGATACCATGATTGATTTTTAAAATATCTTCTCTAATGCCAGGTGTGGTACTACATGTCTATCATCCCAGCACTCAGGAGGCTGAAACAAGAGGACTGCCATGAGTTCAAGGCTAACCTGGGCTACACAGAATTTAAGGCCATCCTGGACTATGAAGTGAGATTCTTTCTAAAACAAGCAAACAAATAAACCACACACACACACACACACACGCACGCATGCACGCACGCAAAATATCTGCCCTAATGCAAACTGATACGGGAAGCATTCTTCCTTTATAATCAGAGACTGAGGCTAGGGAGAAAGCTCAGGGGCACAAGTGCCTGCCTGGCAAGTGCAAGGTCCTAAGTTCAATCAGCGGTTCCAGATGGATAAATAAATAAATAAATAAATAATAAAAATTAGAGCCTGATGGTTGAGGGTAGCTCATTGATAAAGCACCTGCCTAGCCCTATGTTTGATCTCCACCACCTATGTATACCTACATACACAGTTGTAGGTGATAGACATTTTATGTATTTTTTGGCATGCTAACAATGGAGCCTAGGACTTTGAGCATACTAGGCAAGTGTTCTACAACTAAGCTGCATCCTCAGACCAAGCTATGCTAAATTCTAAGTGGGAATGCATATATAAAATAAAATAATAGGACACATTTTATACTTTGGACAGAAGCACAGTGGTAAAGCTGTCCATTTCAAGAAGCTTATGGGGGGTTTCTGTGGATAAACATTATCTAGGTGACACATAGCAAGCACTTTAATTTTCCAAAGTAAATATATCAGTCTCCATGAGATGGACACTTTTCAACCTCAAGGGGCTTGTACAAAAGACTAGGGAGACTTTCTCTCATGTATTCAGCTGCGTGACATAGGCTGGCATTCCACATGCCAATCAGTGTGAGGAACAGGCCCAGGAGCAGGTGTGCTGTTCCTTGACAAATAAAGAATGGATGCAACTTTTCTTACCAAGCCAAAAGACACTCTTGGGAAGCTCAGGGCAGAGCCTATAGCTGGTAATACCAACACTCCACACTGTGTGATTCACAGCACAACACAGCACGGTTTGTCATATAACTGACTTCCCACAAGCAAGTACACTACAGACCACAAAATAGGAAGGAGAGCACTGTTAAAACAAAGTGACTCAGGGATCAAAGTTGTGCAACTTTACACAGGATTCTGTGAGCTGATGAATGGACTCAAGCCTGGGTCTTGGCGCTAGATGGTTTCACTACTGAGCGCCTCAAGTGTTAGCAGAGCCCCAACTTCTTCCAGTAACTGTGAGAGTGTTAGTGCAGCTGTCTAACACGTCCATGGGGTCCTTGGAAGCTTCTCTCAGTGAAGGTGACAGCATAGTAGCTCAGTAGCCAAAAGCACATCCAATAGCGAAGTTAGAGCTGACTACAAGAAGTATTGTATTTCTGAGAAATGTATTACATCAAGAATGCTCAAGGCGTTAAACTGTGCCCTGTATTCACAGAATATTTTTTTCCTCATATCAATTATATTCAAGTTAAATGACAGATGTAAAACTGCAAGCTGTTGGGGACCTGTCAGGCAGCTCAGTTGGTTAAAGCTCATTCAGGGCCAGGCATGGTGGCACATGCCTGTAATCCCAGCACTTGGGAGGCTGAGGCAGGAGGATCAGTGCGAATTCGAGACCAGCCTTGGCTACAAAAGTGAGCTCAAGGCCAGCCTCAACTACATAGCAAGACCCTGTCTCAAACAGACAAAAATAAATAAATAAAAATAAAGCACGCGCCCGGCGGGATGGCTCAGTGGTCTGAAGCGCCTGCTTGGGAAAGCTTGGGCGGCTTCAGGGACTGAGGTTCGATCCCTGGCACCACATGCTGCGCCAGCCCTGCCCTTGGGGCAGGCTGAGCCGGCCATAAAAATTAGTGACTAAACAAACAAAGGTTTTGAAACAAGAAAAAAATAAATAAATAAAATAAAAAATTAAAAATAAATAAAAAATAAAAATAAATAAAAATAAAGCACATGATTTGGCAAAATCTCCCTGGCACTGGGGACCACAGTTCAATTCCCTCCCCCAGACGGAGCACGAGACCTGCTCTTAAGGCAGCCTTAGCCAGCCAAAAATAACAAAAAACAAACAAACAAACAAAAAAAAACCTACAAGCTGGACGTGGTGGTGCACACCTGTAATCCCAGCACTTGGGAGGCTGAGGCAGGAGGATTGGTGCAAGTTCAAGACCAGCCCGGGCTACAAAAGTCAGCTCAAGGCCACTGAACTGCACAACAAGACCCTGTCTCAAACAAACAAAAATAAACAAACAAACAAAAAAACAAAACAACCTACAAGCTGTAGTCAGATGACTATTTTAGAATTCCCCCCTATTGATGGTAATACAGCTCAACAGCACTATGCCTGTCTGGCAAACATAAGGTTATGAGTTCAATTCTCTGTACAAAAAATCCAAAAGATCCTATTAACTAGCTAGTATACTTCAGAACTCCTAACATGCATCTCCACATATAACTACAAAGTACAGAGAAAAGACCCACCCTTAGATACCTTGCTAAGCCACAATGGACATTCAGTGTATGGCATAAACTTTTAACTTCACAGTTCAGAGAAATCTCCCTACATACCACATACACTCTTGTGCACATATATCACATGTATCCCTGGTATAAAGTATAATCACATACTTGGGCAAATAATTCAAAGCCTGTCTCAAGTGTTCAACCATAGCTCTTTTCTTTTTTTTTTTTTTCCAGGACTGGTTTGAACTCATGACCTTGCACTTGCCAGGCAGGTACTTGTACCCCTGAGCTATCTCCCTGGCCCACAAACATAGCTCTTGAGAGCTAGAAAATATTTTTTTTTCATTTTTTTCATTTTATTTTCATTTTATTTTTTTTCCTGCCTCAGAACTTTTGTTTATTTTTACAGCCGGCTCAGCCTGCCCTGAGGGCAGGGCTGGCGGGATCAAACCTGCAGCCGCCCAAGCTTTCCTGAGCAGGTGCTTTAGACCACTGAGCCATCCTGCCAGGCCCAGAAAATAAATTTTTTTAACAGTGAAATATTTTGCTTTTCTAGCTTTTGCTCTTATGGTGCTGGGGATTGAACCTAGGACCTTTCTACGTGATAGGTGAGTACACTACCACTGAGCAAAATATATTGGGAAACTTCCCTTATATGAAACACAAACTTCAGAAAGCAACAGGGTGGGATGATCTAGCTGTGTGACCCACATGCCTTACCATATTTATTACAATAAGCAGTAGGATGTGAAACAAACATAGTGGCAAAATCTAGACAACACTGTTTCCATAGCATAGGTTCAGGAGGCAAAGGGACTAATTTTAATATTAAGTTCCACAAAGCCATATGCTAAATACCTAAGTTATTTTGAAATATTTTTATGCTATTCAAAGATAGTAATGCTAAAATCAGATTTTGCAGTGAAATGGTTTCTGTAAATTTTTATTTACAAAGTATCAAAGGCTGAGTATTTGTATGGGAATGTCCCCATAATAGAATTTCACCTGCAACAGCATAACCTCAATGGTGTGCTAAGTGAAATAGTCATTATGGTCGGGCATGGTGGTGAACGCCTATAACTAACAGCACTTGGAAGGCTAAGGTAGGAGGATCACTGTGAGTTCAAGGCCAACCTGGGCTGTATGGTAGGTAAGTTGAAAGTCAGACTGAATTTACAAAGGAAGACTGTGTCAAACAAAGTAAAAGTCATTATGATATGAAAACCTTAGTATGTAAGAATGAAATAAAAAAATAGAAAAAAAGAAGTTACTGTAACTCAAGAGTGAACAATGTATCTAAAGATATACCTTCAATTAGTACAACTGTCTTATTATTTTATATATGTTTTGGCGTACTAGTCTGGCTTTTAATCTATATATATAAAGTTGTTTTTTTTTTTTTTTAGGATTTTTATTTTATTTTTTTCTTGTTTCAGAACTTTTGTTTGTTTATCTTTATGGCTGGCTCAGCCTGCCCTGAGGGCAGGGCTGGCGCAGCATGTGGTGCCTGGGATCGAACCGCGGTCCCTGCAGCTGCCCAAGCTTTCCTAAGCAGGCGCTTTACACCACTGATCCATCCTGCCAGGCCCCTAGATAAAGGTATTTAAGAGAAATACATGAATGTGATTCTGGCAAAATAAAAACAAGATGGAGGGAGGGGGGAAGAATGGAAATGTGTTATGTACATGTACCAACTCCCTAGAACAAATGTACCCATCATGTACTGCAAACATGTACTAATATAAGTTAAAAATAAAAACAAAGTGAAGTCACAAATTCTAAGAAGAGAACTGAAGTGAGTCAGACTGCCTGACTCTCTACAAAGAGGGTTCCTGGGTCTCTAGTGCAACTCTTGGGACAGGGCCTTTGCACCCAGAGTTCCAGACTGTACTGACTTCACCTAGAAATGGCCCCATGGTATTTCTCACATATTTTTTATCTTTACTCAAGACCAATGTGACCACCTTTAGGCTTTCAATTTCTTTCCCTACTGTAATTTGAACTTTTACCTCTTAGACTTTACACATAGTCCATTTTGTAGCAGAAAGTTTTACTTTTATTTATCACCTCACTAAGGAACTGTCTCAACCTATCTAGTTCACCTACTAACTCTAGTTTGGGGTGTGGTCTACTTATACAACACATCTGCATCAGAGATATATACACACACTTCCTTGATATCCTGATGTATGTGTTCCTTTGTCCAAAATTACTTCAAACACCATTTCTTACTTTTGGAATCAAGACCTTAGAGATGAGGCACTAGACATGGAACCTAGGGCCTCAAGCACACTAAGCCAATATGCTACCATTAAGTCATATCATCTCCACCCTTTAAGATTTAATTCAGAATTAAAGTTCAAGAGCTGGGGAAATAGCTTGGTGGTCTGAGCGCCTGCCAGGCAAATGTAAGGACCCAAGTTCAATCCCTGGTACCGCATGCTACGCTGGTCCCTGAACCAGGCATGGTGACACATGCCTGTATCTCAGTGCTGGGGAGGCTAAGACAGGAGGATCTCTATGAGTCCAAGCTGCACAGCCAGACTCTGTGCTAAATATGTACATAAGTGAAAGGTTTTTTTTTTTTTTTTTTGTGGGACCAGGGTTCAAACTCACGACCTTGCACTTGCCCAGCAGGCAGTTGTGCCTCGGAGCTATCTCCCCAACCCCAGTGAAAGGTTTTTTTAAAAAAAGTATTATTAGGGCTGGTCCTATAGCTCAGAGTACTAAAGCACCTGCTGAAGCAGAAAGCAGCAGCTGGGGTTCTGTTACCAGCCTGTGGTGCTGGCCCCCACCCACAAGGCATGCTGAGACAGCAATTCAGACTGAGCATAGTGGCTTGTGCCTATAATCCCACCACTTTGGGAGGCTCAAAACAAGAGAATCACTACGAGTCTGATATACATAGTGAGACCCTGTATACCTTTGTCCTAAATACAGAAAAAAACATTTTATAAGCCACATAAAGTATGAACAACTATAACTGTCATTTTATAGATGAGAAAACTAAAGCTCAAAGAGGCCAAGTAATTTTCTCAGTGACACAGAAGTAGAAGGAAGCAGGTATCAGACTCCAAAGCTCACTGTCAAACTCAACTCTTACCCATTCTATTTCCTAAGGAGACAAGTTTGCAAAGGTGGATTGGGAATACATATGTGAGTTTTTTCAAAATTTCACAAATGCCTCCTATCCTTTAGACATTATGGTTTAAAAGCAGTTTAGGTTAGTGATGACAAACCAATGCCATTATGGCACACAAGGCTCAGCAAGCTATCTGTATCCCTGAAAGCTCCAAAAGGCTTGCCATCACTACTTTAGGTTAATCTCTGAAAAGACATTGTATATGCACAGCTAGATATCACAATTAAAAATAGCTAAGACTTAAACACTATTAATTCTGAAAAGTGTTCCATGCGATGGGAAAATAGCAAAAAGCTTACTTTTTTTGAAGTTTACGGTTTTTTTCAGCCTGTCCTCCCAATTTGCTAAGTCCCAAGGTATCTTGAGATGAGTTTTCTGTCTCTGAAACACCACCTACAAGAAAGCAGAAAAGTCCCCCAGTTGATAGTAAATTCACATGGCCAAGTTATATGTTTTCACAAATAGATTCTTTGCAGGTACAGAGCTAAATTATTTCTGAAGACTAAGCTTCTGAGCAAAACATATGTAAAAATGTTTGAGAGTAAATTTGCATCTATGAAGGGCTAGTCACTCACACCAATGAAGCCTCACACCTGGGCACACTGAGAATGTTGCTCCCTGAAGAAGAGGCAGCCTGACTCCACATGGGCACTGGGGAAAGCTCACTCTCCCTGTGCCTCACAGTTAAGACGGCTGCTGCAAATCCACCTACCTTGTCCTGGTGATTCTTTTCCAGTCTGTCCAGGCCGACCCTTTTCCTTTTTGCCAAACAAACGGCCAATGGAGGACTTGATACCCTTCTTCTTTGGGGCTTTGTGGAGTGAGTCCTGGCTGCTGTTACTACTGCTGGGATTGCTCACAGGACCATCTTGGGAGCCTGTAGAGCTTTGAGGAAAGAAAATAGACATTAACACATACTCTCATCATAGCACCACAGTTCACTCATATGCACCATGACAGTATTTTTACTATTGGCTCTTCAAACTTCCTAAGAAAATTTCAACTCTCTTACAGTACATTGTGCACAGTAACTTAGATTCCCAGTAATACTCCTACAGATCTGTTCCAGGAAGTCAAAGTTCTGATGTATGGTCCCCATTCAGAGGAGGCCTAGACTCTAACCCACCTGATTGGATGTCCCAGGGAGCATCCACTGCAGGGACCTTGCTCAACCAGGGAGGGCTACACTCAGTTGGAAAGACAATATGGGAGTCAGAGGAACTGGAGTTCCATCCTCTGAATAGCTCCTGTAGGCTCCCTGGGTCCTGTCTCCTCAGAGAAATGCAGTACTACGACTATGGACATTGTAGTCACTAATGCACACCCTTCGTCATACTGCCTGGTATAAAACAGAAACTTCTAAGAAAAATGTGAAAAAATGACCATCTGTTAGCAACCAAACCTTAATGGCCTGCTGATGGGACATGCTTACTAAAGGGACAGGGACAATGTTGAATTCTCAACTTAAAGACCCAGAGTGCAAATGGTACCTCAGAGGCATGACTGTCCACAGAACAGCACTATCCAGAATCTGTCACATGCATGTGGTACATTCTTCACTAGGACTACAAAAGGAATTTCTCAAAGCAATGAATGTGTGCAATCTGAAGAAATGCAATTGTTCTATAAAGTGCTAATCTCCAATAATTCCCTGCTTTCCAAATTTTGTCCAAACAGGTCTATCACTTAATAGAACTGAAATACCTTACTCAGGAATCCTTTAAAAACTTTATTTTGTTTTCAAGAAAATATTAATAGATGTTCTTAAAACCTAAGACAAGCAGGCTTCTCAGGAGTTTGTTGGGTTATAAGCCCTGCTCCTTACTTTCTCATGTCCCTGATGTCCTCGTGGCTGACAGTATGCAATGCCCCTTTGTGTAGCCTGTCTAACCGAAGGGACCTTGGAGAGGAGGGAGGGGAAGTTTCACATTTTATTGTTGTCTTGTCATCTCGCACTTCTTCTCTAGAAGGAGGCAACTGAGGGGCAAAATAAGAACAAAATTAGTTAATAGTGGATAACAAATCATGTAGGCTTTAAATTATATAAACTTACTTGAAGATCTATTAGCTACTTTCTGCCTGCACCCAAAGGTCTCATTTTAGTCTAATGTCATCTTGAATGAGAGTCTTGTCCAGGAAAATGGGAACACATAGCACAGAGAGCACAGACTATCAGACCTGTAGCCTTCCCCTATGCAAGGATTGGGAAGCACAGGGACACAATGACTACCTCAGCTCAAGATTCTATTCTCCCTATAACCCTAGACACATCTGAAGATAGTTACTGAGAGACAGTGAAGTCCTGAACAAAGCCTGTACACTTCATCCTTATCAATTTGAGATAACAATGTGATTATCATTACGGAAGAGCCTGTGATAGGTACCTTTAGCTCCTGATGTCACTTGAAATGAACATGGGGAGTGTATGTGTGTGTGTCTGTGTATCTGTGTGTGTGTGTATGAAGTCTCAGGGAACTTTCAATACTTTTATATCTAGGAGGAAATACGACAAGGAACAGCTTGGATCAAGACCCAAAACAACACATGTGATTTTTATTTCTCACTATTTGTACCAGAAGCTGTCAGTAGAAGTTTTCAACATGCAGCCTAAAATCTTACTTCTACTGGGGCTGGGGAGATAGCTCCGAGGCACAAGTGCCTGCTGGGCAAGTGCAAGGTTGTGAGTTCGAACCCTGGTCCCACAAAAATCTTACTTTTACAGGGGCCCGGCGGGATGGCTTAGTGGTCTACAGCACCTGCTTGGGAAAGCTTGGGTGGCTTCAGGGACCTCGGTTCGATCCCCGGCACCACATGCTATGCCAGCCCTGCCTTCGGGGTGGGCTGAGCCGGCCATAAAAATGAGTGAATAAACAAACAAAGGTTCTGAAACAAGAAAAAAAATAAAATAAAAAATCTTACTTCTACATAGCTTGAGAAAATAATCCTGGCTATGAGCATTAAAACAGGATCTGTCAGACTCTGGGCTTGCCTCTTTTTTTTTTGTTACTGGAAATCAAACTCACAAACTTGGGCTTGCCAGGCAGGTGCTGTGCCACTGTGTTATTTACCCAGCCCCAGGTTTTCCTTTTTTGTTTTTTGTGGAACCAGGGATTGAACTCAGGCCATTGAGTTTGCCAAGCAAGTACTTATTCTACTCAGCTATCTCCCCAGCCCTATGTTTTCCTTTTTGGTGATAAACCATGAATGTGCCTATGTGTTGACAGAGGTAGGGTTGTGGTAACAACAGCAAACAGATTAACCCTTGCAGGCTCTGGGTAGGCCCTATTTATTTTTTTCTTTCTTTTTTTTTTTTTTTTATGCCTGACTCAGCCCGCCCCAAGGGCAGGGCTGGCGCAGCATGTGGTGCCAGGGATCGAACCACGGTCCCTGAAGCCGCCCAAGCTTTCCCAAGCAGGCGCTTTAGACCACTGAGCCATCCCGCCAGGCCCTAGGCCCTATTTAGAAGGTTGTAATTTTCTGGTTTTGCAGCAGGACTGGCTTTCATGAAAATATTCACATGGGCAACTGTATGAACAAACAGTAAGAGCTGAATAGTTAATTTCTTTGTCAGCACAACTGTATGAATAATATCCATTTCATTACAGTCCTGCAACAGCTCACTGAGGACCAACTAATCACTATAACCCAGAGCTAAGCTCATTCAGAATGTAATCTTAGCTGATAGCTAGATAAATTCTGCATTTCTTTCCTCCTTCTCCTCATTCCCTCATCTTTTTTTTTTTCTCTCTCATTTTTTAAAGATGGGGTTTCACTATACAGTTCAGGCTGGCATTGAACTCGCACAGTAGCCCCACTATGGCCTCAAACTCACAGCAATCCTCCTGCCTCATCCTCCCCAGTGCTACAAATGCAGGCACGTATCACCATGTCTGGCTCTCATTTCTAATTGTGATAACAAGACAACAAAAGACTTCTATGAGCTGGGGTACGGCTCTGTGGTAAAGAGCATGCTTATTTAACATGTCAGGCCCTGAGTTTAACCTCCAGCAATTCTATTGCTAAAAAATGCCCTCATGTTTTTTTTGGTTTTTTGTCTTTTTTTTTTTTTTTTTTGAGACAGGG
>PVJA010057382.1:0-10460 GCA_004027025.1 Myocastor coypus
GTATGACCTCAGGCTGTCTTGCGAGAAGTGTGCAGGTTTTCACTAAGTCACCTCTGCCTCAATTGGAGGACAACTGAAATACACAGAAGCTGTCAAAGGGTATTTCTGCTACCTACTTGTGGCTGGATAAAGCTGCCATACATACAGGACAGCCTGGTTCTTGGGTGCTTTGAGGAGGCTTTCACTCATTATTAAGTAGGGTGCTCAACAGTACAGACATTTTCAGTAACTTTGTATCTGACAAATCTTCAACAGCAGCGCCTCAAAAATCACTGCAAGAGATGACCATTGTTGTGTGGGGTCACAGCTCACTCCAGTCAATGGGCTTCTTGCCAGACTTCCGCAGCAGCTCATTGGCTTTAGAAAAATGTCGACAGCCAAAGAATCCTCTATATACTGACAACGGGGAGGGATGAGCAGTCTGCAGGACATGGTGCCGCTTCTGGAAAAGGAACAATAGTAAGTAACAGATTAGGGAGGCAGTTTCCTCTGCCCCACCTCAACGCTCCTGCCCACTCAAGTAAAGCTACCTTAAACATCTCTACGGCAACTTTTCACATTCACTCACTTCTAGATAGATCACTTTCACTAAGCTCCGACATTCCACAGGACCAGTACCTGGATTTGGCGGCATCTATGCAAAGTGCAGGTTGCAGGTAGCGTGGCACAATAACTTCTGCTAAGAGGACGTTTACATGACATTTGTTGGAGAATACTACGACAGTTGTAGTCTCACAAACGTGACTGTAAAGCAGGATTGACTGTACACTGCTTGTGTCTAAGTCTAACTACAGCTAATGCTGGTCACGATGACACATGCCCCTGATCCCTGGAGAAAGCTTGAAGATGTTTTGCAGGCTTCAAGAAATATGGTCCTGAAGTTGGGAATCAATTTTCTGATTGTAGAGAAGCCAGTATTCCAGAATACTGGAATACAGGCTCATGTGAGCCTGTCTCAGAAGGTTGAGACAGGAGGGTTACTGTGAGTTTGAGACTAGCCTGGGCTACACAGTGAGTTCAAGGCCAGCCCAGAGTATAAAATGAGAGATGATGTTCCCCCTCACCACCACGTAGGTAGGTAGGTAGGAAGGAAGGAAGGAAGGAAGGAAGAAAGGAAGGAAGGAAAGGAAAGGAAAGGAAAGAAGGAAAGAAAGAAAAGCAAATTAGGTAGACTATGTCTCAAAATAAAATTTTAAAAAGGGCTACAGATTAAGTACTCCCTGGCTTCACTTCCCAGTATTACAGCAAAAAATGAAATCGAGTTAACAGCGACATGCAAGTCCAGTGTTCCTGAAATATTTTTCCAAAGTTCTCATAACGGAACATCACCCAGCTGCTGCAAGCACAAACTATATGCACTTTATAAAACAATGCATTAGAAATTGAACTCAGGGCCTTGTGCATGCAGGCCACGTACTCCACTCGTGAACTACACCATGACGGAGACCACTGATAAGTGGCTCTGAGGAGGTTTTAAAATGAATCCATTGTTTTTCATGTTTTTTGCCAGCCTGTCACAGGCTGAGGCCCCTCATGTGGAGATGGGCAGTAGATTCATAGTAGGTGAACCTGTCTGAGCCACTGCTAGGCCTGTAATGCTGTGCTGTGTCCAAGGACAAGCACAGGCCACAGCTGAGGACGCCCGGCTCCAACCCTAGTTAACTAGACAGAAACCACAGCTGCACGCGTCTCACTCCTTCAGTGAATGGTCAGTCTGTTGATCAGACAGTTCTCCTAATTAGCATAATTTACTATGTTGGAAGCCTCTGTACTCTCTCTGAGGCTCTTGGTCAGTTTTCCTCACATTCCTCAGTATTCCCTTCCTTTGTTTGAAAACCAAATAAATAATGGGCACCCATCGTCTCAGCCCTTAAAAAAAAAACTCAAATTCTGCTGGAGTTTGGATACTCCTGGAGCCTAAAATCATACCACTTGTCTACTTAAACTTCTGCCATCCGCTCATCTGGGAGCTTTCTGGCCTGATCAGTCTGTGGTACGCCTGCAGCTCAAAACTTGCCCAGTAGGATAAAGAACCAACTATAGTACAAAAAGCATCAAAAACTATTTTTGCTGGGTGTGGTGGTACGCACCTATAGTCCTAACACTCTGGAGGCTGAGGCAAAAGGATCTACATATTGAAAGCCAGTCCTGTCTATATAGGAAGTTCAAGGCCAGCCTTAACTACATAATAAAACCTTGTCTCAAAAAAAAAAAAAAAATACTTTGAGGTCTAGGCTACAGGCCAACTGTGGAGCAATTGCCTGGCCCAGGGTAAGGTAGGCACCCTAGGTGCCAATTTCTGGCACTGCCAAACACAACACCCAACTATAGTAATCCCTTTAGGTGAAAGAAACACTAGAAGATGTTTATTTCCCTTTTGTACTTTCTTTTTTTTGTACAGGGTCTCACTACTAACTCATAGTGACCCTCCTGATTGTACCTCCCAAGTGCTGGGATTATAGGTGTGCGAGTCACGCATGCAAATCTCAGCTGCCACTTGACCAGTAATCAATCACAGGGCACTTGTTAGAAGCCTTCAGGTTGCATGTGAGCTTTTGCCAGTAAATGAGTGGTAACAAGCCAGGCATAACAGTACACTCTGTAATCCCAGCCCTTTTGGAGGCTTGAATCAAGAGGGTCAAAAGTTTGAGGCCACCTTAGACAACTGAGAAGCTATCTCAACATAAAGAACAAGAGCCAGCGAGATAGCTCAGCAGACTGATTATATATATATACTTTTAAATTAAAAACAAAAAAAAAAGCAGGCTGGGGAGATAGCTCAGGGGCAAAACTGCCTGCCTGGCAAGTCTAAGATCCTGAGTTCGATCTCTGATTCTACAAAAGAAAGAAAAACGAAAAAGAAACAGAAAAGGATGGGGTGCAGCTTATTGTAAATCCCTGTGTTTAACCCCCAATACCACAGCACCCAGCCCAGTCACTGTGAGGCACCAAATGAGTGGCCACAGAGCATTACAACAAGGAAGCACACTGGCGCACACTGCAGGCTTGTCTCTGTCAGCAACACTGGACTCTGAAGGGAAAGTCAGACACCTCCAGGCAGGAAAGGAGCGCTTAGTCAGGACCCAAGACGCAGGCTATGCAAAAATGGCAGGGAAGCAAGCACAAGAAACAAGCAGGTAGCTCAATCAGCTTGCAGCTGAGAGGAAAGCCAGGGTAGTGAGCCCCTCTGCCGACTATTCCCTGCCCAACTCAGCAGCCTAAGACCAAGCCTTCTCAGAAGGCACTGGGAGCCTCAGGGCAGTCAGAAGAAGGCTGATCCTGGCCAAGGCAGCCAGACGGGGTGGAAATGAAAGACAGCAGAGATGGAAGAGTTTCCAGACATGGATGACTGCATTTAGGGAGAAATTGGGGGAGAAGACAGAGGAACAGGAGAGCAGAGAACCAGAGATACCAAGAATCACATGCTATCAAGAGTTCTGGTTGAAAACCATGCAGATATTTTTTTATTGAGTACACAGGTGCAAATTTAGTGAGAAGAGAGGAGACTTTAGTGTGGAAAATGCTGAATTTGATGGGTTTAAGACACATTAGCCAGCACTCAGGAGGCTGAGGCAGGAGGATCAGTGAGTTTGAGACCAGCTTAGGTTACAAAAGTGAGCTCAAGATCAAGATCAGTCTGAACTGCACAATGAGACCCTGTTCTCAAAAAAAAGAAAAAAAAAAAGAAAGACACTAGCAAGGAGGCAGTGTACACTAGGTCTACAATTTAGGAGATACTTTACGTGGCTTAATGGTGGCTCTTCAGCCATGGTTTACTTTTAGACTAAGCCATGTTTAACTGTAACAAAGGCTACCAATGTACTAAGAATTACATTGGCTACAAGCCTCCCTAAGGCACAGATTAGAAGTGATATACACATTGCTTCCCTACTTGGATAACTACACCTTAGCAGTTCATTCATGGTCATATTCATTCAAGATTTTCTCAGGGTGGGCCAAATAGTTCAGTGGATTAAAGCACCTGCAAGCAGGCACAGGGCCTGGGGGTTCAAGACAGAATCATGAGACTGGGTATGGTGGTATGTGCCTATAATCCCAGCTCTTGGGAGGCTATAAACAGGCAGATCACTATGAGTCCAACTTAGTAGTGAGACACTGACCACCCTGTAGACCCTTCCTTAAAATAAAATTTAAAAAACAAGATTTCTTCTCTATAGCTCTTTCCTTAAGCAGAATCCTCTGAAAATACTTTATGCATTCTAAGATTCTTTTTATTCCTATTATTTGCTTGTGTATGTATAAAAACACTCCAGAAGGATGTATTAGAAAAATTTAAAAGCCAGTGTTCACCCAAGGTGGGTGAGCAGAAGCGAGCTAGGATGGGAGATGAGACACTTTTCCTATCTCAGTACATTTAAAAAAAAATTTTTTTTTTTGGGGGGGGGGTCCAGTGGGATGGCTCAATGGTCTAAATCACCTGCTTAGGAAAGCTTAGGTGGCAGCAGGGACCGCAGTTCGAGCCCCACACCAGGGCAAGCTGAGCCGGCCATTAGAAAAATAATAATATTTTTTTTTTTTTTTGGCAAGTACCTAGTATTGTTGATTGAACTCAACTCCACAAAAGCTAGGCAAGTACTCTACCACTGAGTTACCTCCTGAATCCCTTTTTAAGGGACCCTGTACTTTAAGACAGGGTCTTACTAAGTTGCCCAAGTTGCCTCTGTGATCCTCTAGCTCAGCTTCCTAAGTTCCTAAAAACACTGTTTTTAATCATTGGTATCCACCACCCTTAAAGACAGTGCCCGGATGTGAGAGATGGGGTGGCTAACCCCCAGGTGTCTGGGGGACACGGAATGCCAAAATCTGGAGGGCAGGCCAGAATCCTGGCTCCATCATTCACTGTCAAGATTGGGTATGTGACTTGTCTTTCTGAACCCCAGTGCAAAATGGAAATAAGGAAGGGCCAGCCAAGTAGCTCAGCGGACTAAAGCGCCTACTTAGACAGAGTACATCGGCTGGGATTTGAATTCCGGTATGTTGTGCTGGCCCCACCACCAGGGCACACTGAGATAGTGCTTGATTGAGACTAGGCGTGGTGGCATGAGTCTGTAATTCCAGGGCTTGGGAGGCTGAAGACAGGAGAATCACTATGAGTCAGATCTATGTATTAAGACCCTGTGGACCCTATACTAAACACACACACACACACACACACACACACACACACACACACACACACAGTAAGGAACCACACCCCCTACCTAGTCCTTTGCAAACTAAGGATTCAGCATAAAATACACATACACCCACACCCACATACCTGCTGACAAACGGTTGGGCTCAATGTCACTGCACATTTCTGTTGCACTCCAAGCTAAACCACCCTTCTTAACTCTCCTCCCTCCCATTCCCAGCACACCTCTCCACTACTCCTCTACTATTCCACCAGTATTTGTGTCCTGCAGAAAGGCAGGTGGCCGGTCCCAGAGCAAGAGTTGGACATCCGCAAGGAGCTGCGGGACTGGGATGTCTCTAAGGCAGAGCTGATGGACAGGACTTGAGGGGAAGAGGGAAGAAGGGGGTTCAAGGGAAACTCTAGGCTCCACATCTTAGCACACAGGTACAGAAGTTACTGAGTGGGGAAGAGCAGAGAGGTTGTAAGATGGGGGAGGATGCAGGAAGGGTGGAAATTCAAGCTCTAGGCTTGGCCATGTGGGGCATTCAGAAGCAGAGCTGGGGTTCAGGATCAGCGCCAACAGCAATTTCACAGGGAAATTAAATTTCTCATCAAGGGGAATTCCTCATGTTTTCTCTATGCTCCCAAATTTCCTGGGGCCAGGAACACTTGCCTCATTTATCATGTACTTGATGGGCACAGAAGTGGGGGTCATACGTTAAATGAGGAAACCCAGGGACTTTTACATCCTCTGTGGGATGATGCCTACATTAGTAACTACACTAAATTGCCAAGTGCCAGCTCCCTTCCTCACACACAATGAATTGTTCCTACAGTTTATGTGAATTCAACTTAGTTCTCTGGGGAGATTCCAACTTTAAGAGATTCATTTTGTAACATGGAGTTCCTAGGACCACAGACCAGCAACAGGGATTGATAAATTCTCTGACTGTTTAAAGTATTTTATGCCAGACACGTGGTCCCAGCACTCAGAAGGCTGAGGAAGGAGGGTCAGGAGAATTGCTGTGAGTTTGAGAACAGCTTAGGCTACAGAGTGAGTTCAAGGTCAGCCTCAACTGCAGAGTGAGGCCCTGTCTCAAAAAAAAAAAGTTATGTTAAAGTCATACCCTGTCGATGGCACTTCCTTTCTTCTGAGCATAAGAGCCCCAGAGCAAGAAGACGAGGCCGTTCAGGTTCTGATTGAGCCAGGACACGACAGCATCGGTGAACTCCTCCCAGCCTCTCTCCTTATGGGAATTGGCTTGATGGGCCCGAACAGTGAGGACAGCATTGAGCAAGAGGACACCTACAGGTGTAGGCCACAGAAAGAGGTGAAGAGAAGGCTCAGAGGCAGCAGCACATGCTCCTGACAACAGGGGCCAGACACAAACACAACACACAATCATTTGCTCTGTTCTACAGGACCCAATGCAGCCAAATAAACCAGGCTATAAAGAAATCATTTCACCATGATTAGCGGCAACCTTTGGGCAAAATGAGAGGGCATTTTATTTTCATCTCTTCCTTTCTGGAATCTTCTAGTTTAAGGCAGTAAACATGGGATATATGTAATCAGAATTTAAAAAAAAAAAATCCTGATACTAGCCCCAAAGAATAACAGCACTTACTGTACGAACAAATGTTTCTCATAATTAAAACATCAAAACACTGGCTGCAGGGTAAAATGTATTTAGCTTTTAAAATATCTAACAAACAAACCCAATGTGGTGGAACATTCCTATAATCCCAGCACTTAGGAAGCTAAGGAAACAGGGTTACTGCAAGTTCGAGGCTAGTCTGGACTCTAAAGTCAGTTCAACATCAACTTAAAGTACAAAATCAGACCTTACCTCAGACAGTACACCCACCCACCCACACTATATTGGAACATATACACAGCAGGGCTGGGCTTACCTTGCTTAGCCCACCCAGATAAATCTCCATGGCCAGGATGAACAAAGCCACCTATGTCTGTCGACAGCTCTTTATAGATGTTTTCCAAACTGCAAGGAAGGCGGAAAGGAAAAAACAAAACAAAACAAAAAAACAGGATATTAAGCAACACTTTGAAAGTTCAGTAATCTTCAAACATGTATATGAAAAGGTTAAGAGGTTTAAAGCCAGTCGAAGGAAGGAAAAACAGAATTTATGACCCTAATTCATAAGATAAACAATAGAAGTCCTAAGAGGTAAATATGCCAAAGATCTTTCATCTGTACTGGGATTTAAGGAACAAAGAAGCACTTTGGGGACCTAAAGAAATTGGTCCACCCTGGTATAGAGGTGCATGCCTGTAATCCCAGCACTTGTGAGGCTGAGGCAGGACAGCTGCAAGTTCAAGTGCAAGGCCACCAGCAGGAACTATATGGTGAGACCTTGTCTCAAAAAGGGGTGCAGAGGGGGAAGACAGAAAAAGAAGAAGGTCCAGCAGTTCCTTCTTTAAACTGCCTGGACTGCATCAACTGGTGAATGGATTAAAAGACAGTTTTTCCCTACAATGGACGACTACTACTTTGCCCTAAAGGAGGATATTGAGACATTTCTAGGTAAACAGATGCACCCTGAGACCATACTCTTAAGTGAAATAAATGGAACACACATGTATAAGTACCACATTGTTTCTCTCATATGAAAAACCAAAAGTATAAATAAAGCCCAAAATATATAATGGGTATTGTGAAAAAGGAAAAAAATGTTCAAATGCAGTGGGGAACAAAGAAGGGGAAAGGGGAAAGGAAAAAAGGGAAAGGGGTGGAAGGAAGGAGAATGGGAAAAACAATGAAGTTCTATCATGCACAGGTACAAATTCTCTATGATGAGTGTGATCATTACATATATCTAAAACATACCAATAAAATTGGATTAAAATAATTAATAAAAATTCTAAAAATTAAAAAAAAATATCTAGACTGGACTCTAAAATGATGGGATTATAGGTCTGTGCCACCTCATCTGGCCACTTTATATACATTTCTTATTCTCCAAAGCTTTTTTTTTTTTTTCTTTTTTAAAGTCTCCAGAGCTTCTTAACTAGGGAAGGTGCTGCCTCCCACACAACTCCCCACAGAGCACAGTGCACTGATTTCACAATGGAGAATGAGAATGACTGAGCCCACACACTAACAGTGCCAATGTTGAGAAATAATCCTGCTCCAAAGGCTACTCGAGGTCCCTCAAACAGTGGACCTGTAATACACAAAGTACATATCTGAGCAATTGAGGCTGGACTGGAGCCATGGATGTGCACAGCTACTGTACCTGGGTGGGGGTGGAACAGGTCTTTGGACACTGAAGCAGAGCCCATGGGCTTGACTGGGTCCGTGATAAGGATCCTGTCCCAGGATGACAACTTTCACCTGTGAACACCAGGTGGCAAAGAATTAGATACAATGCTCAGTCCCAACAAACACATGGCTGATTATGCACAGGGGGACACATGAGTGAGGAAGGAAGCCCTGCGTACTACTGTCATTTCCTACTTCCCATGATCCTTCATCATACCACCCTGATGTGCTATTGTCCTTTTGCTCACAGTGGGAGACAAGACGAGGTTACCTTTGCATTTACCTTCTTAGCTTTTCTTTTTTTTTTTTGTCTTTTTGAGACAGGGTCTCGCTATGCAGTTGAGGCTGGCCTTGAGCTTTTCAAATGACAAAAGTAAACACCCAGAAACACACAGTGGCTCACCATTTCTGAGTTAGCCTTTTAAAATTTTTTATGTGTACAGTACTGGTGATTGAACCCAGGGCTCGTAGAATGCTACACAAGCATTCTAGGCAAGCCCCAGAGTTAGCCAGTTTTAATTACCCACATCACCGTGGTTATCACACTCATGTTGTGTGTCTTCTACTGACTGCCACAGGCTTCTTTCATATCAATAGAATACTCTGTCCTTCTCAGGGGCAGTCTACTTATTTCCTAGCACTGTCTCTTATGGAAAAAGCCCAGTAGCAAGCTACTAGTAACCACTTGTGCTTCATCTGTGTGGATGATTCATGACAGGGAATGGCCTGCCAAGGGACAAGCGTGACTTTTTTTTCCCCTACTATCAGGAATTGAACTCAGGACTTGTACTTGCCAGGCAGGCACTGTGCAGCTTAGGAGCTATATCCCTAGCCCTGAGAACTGTATTTAAAACCCCCACATAATTCAGATCCCTCACTGGTATGAGGGCCTATGCCCCTAGAGTTGGAACAGATGGAGCCAAGATAAAGATCAGTCCAAAGGCCCTAGGAGTGGGTGGCAAGAGGCAATGAAAACCGGTGTGCTCTCCATCTCTCAGATGTTGAAATGCAGGCCTCCAGATACATTGTCTGCCTTGACCTCACTCACCCTTCTGCTGCTGTCTGAGAACCTTCCTTCTCAGCTAGCTGCCTCCTTTTACATCTTTCCAATCCAGCTACAGACCATCGCTGCCACAACCAGTAAAGTTCTTGGTGCCAACCCTGCTGTTCACAGGGTCACCAGCATATCCTGGGTGAAGCGCTCAGCCTGGCAGGGAAGCTTGCCAGCTCCAAGGCTCTAGACCAGGCTAAGGAATCTTGGATGACTTAGCTGATCTCCCTAATCCACAATGCTCATCTCCAAAGCAGCCCATGGGCCCAGGGGCCTCTGAGGTGCACAGCTGATACTCTGAGTCCTTCCTGATTATATCAGAATGTAACATTCAGAACACACCATAATATTTAAACAAGGAATAATTGGTGCTGAATGCATTAAGTTTATCTAAACTTCAAAAACAAGGAGCTCCAACATGGGAGCAGCAAGCTATACAAAACAAACCTTAATGGACCTGAAAAATCTTATATCTAATACTACAATCTTAACAGGAGACCTCAACACTCCCTTATCTGAAAAAGATAGGTCAAGCAAACAAAAAATCAGCAAAGAAGTGGCAGAACTGAATCAGAACTTGGAACAATTGGACTTAGTGGACATATACAGAGTGTTCCATCCAACCACCTCAAAATACACATTCTCAGCTGCACATGGGACATTTTCTAAAATAGATCACATATTAGTCCATAGATCGTGCTTAAGTAGATGCAAGAAAACAGAAATTATCCCATGCATATTATCTGACCACAGTGCAATCAAATTAAAAATAAATGATGAAAGAAACCATAGAAATTCCAGGACTACATGGAAACTAAACAGCACTCTTCTCAACAACCAATGGGTCACAGATGAAATTAAAGAAGAAATAAAACAGTATCTACAATTTAATGAAAATTCAAACACAACCTACCGGAATTTGTGGGATACAATGAAAGCAGTTCTCAGAGGGAAATTCATAGCTCTGAACTCACACATTAAGAAAACA
>PVJA010057383.1:0-10469 GCA_004027025.1 Myocastor coypus
TAGGAAAGATCTCTACTTAAGAAAACATTTAATGCTTCACCCAAGAATTCATAAAAGAAACAGCACAGGGTAACTTTGCAGTTTAAAATACAGTAAAGGAAAAAAATACAGGAAGAAAAATTTTTTATTAAAAATTCCTCTTGTTTTTTCTTTTCTTTCTTTCTTTCTTTTTTTTGAGACAGGGTCTTGCTATGAAGTTCAGGCTGGCCTTGAGCTTACTTTTGTAGCCCAGGCTGGTCTCAAACTCGCAACAATCCTCCTGCCTCAGCCTTCCAAGTGCTGGGATTACAGGCGTGAGCCACCACGCCCAGCTCTCTTTTATTTATTTATTTTTTTTTCCTCTTATTTTTTCTAAGGCAGGACAACTTCAAAGCATTTAGTCAACTTGGTTTTAAGCAACAGTTCAATATACAAAGTCTTTGGGCCTTCACAAAACAGAAGAGTTTTTATTAGATTTTAAAGATCCTGTGAATAAACTGAATAAAATCAAGTTTAAAAACCAAAATGGAGGGCCCGGTGGGATGGCTCAGTGGTCTAAAGCGCCTGCTTGTGGGGCGGCTGCAGGGACCGCGGTTCGATCCCCGGCACCACATGCTGCGCCAGCCCTGCCATCGGGGCAGGCTGAGCCGGCCGTGAAAATAAATAAATAAATAAATAAAAAACAAAAGTTCTGAAACAAGAATAAATAAATAAAATTATAAAAAAAAAAAAATGGAAACACCAAACTACATAGCAAGATGCAATGAGAGAAAAAACAATAAAACCACATTAACTAAAAGTCACTAGAGCCAGGCACAGTGGCATACATTTGTAATATGAGCCTTCGGTGAGGCTGAGGCAAGCCTGCCATGAGTTCAAGGCCAGCCTTGGCTACACAGTGAATTCAAGGCCAGCCTGAAATGTATAGCAAGACCCTGTCTTAAAAAAAAATAAAACCAAAAGCACCTGTAACCCCAGCACTCAGGAGTTTAAGGCAGAAGGATCACTGTAAGATCACACTCAGCCTAGGCCACAAAGTCAGTTCAAAGCCAGCCTGAACCACATAGTGAAACCCTGTCTCAAAATGACAAGAAAATGAAAGGCAAGGTGAGTTTAATGATATGAAACATATGCGTAAGTTTCCATGAATAAATATTTAAATTCTTCATGAAATATACATATCCCCCACCAGGAGGAAAAAGTACACTGAATTTATTGAACAAGGTACAATCCCTTAGACATACACCTTAATGGTCAGCAGGTGATACAATTGAAGAGTGACTAGTAATGCCACGCCAAGAGGTAAATGGGTGCTTTCTAAGGAGAGCACTGGGACCGTTTAGTTCATTTTTCTATGTCTGCTATTAATTTGCTTCAGCAAACCTTTTGGCTTAACTCGGTATCTTAAAATTCAGAAGACATTGAAGAGATTCTACTGTAAAGTAAAAACCCAATATTTTAAACAAGATTCCAGTATTACCGACACCAAAAAATTAGCAGTGACACTTCAGCTTGGAAAACTATTATATAAGATAGTAATGCCTGGCCAGGGAGATAGCTCAGTAGAATAAACGCTTGTCTGGCAAGTGCAATGTCCTGAGTTCAATCCCCTGTACCACCAAAAAAAAAAAAAAAAAAGATAGCAATGCCAAATGCAAATACTGCTACAAGCAGAGAAGCAGAGCCAGGTAACATTATTACCAGTGGTTCCTATACACATGCAAAAGACAAAAAACTACAATTTTGCTATACTGAAACAATAAAACTTCTGCTTATTGGGAAGCATGAAAGTAAAATGTTTCTTATGAGAGAAAAGAGAAATTTTGAAGACCTAGTGCTAAATTTCAACATCACATGCTAGCTGCAATATACACTCCACACTTTTGGCTTCTCAATGACGTGATTACAGTCACAACTGATGAAAGGGAAAGTAACCAATATTTTAACCCTGAGCTTCCATATTCCCAGTTTACCGATGCAGAACATCTTAAAAATGGCTTTCACTACAGACATTTCTCAGTGTATCTCCCAAGTAGAGAGTTTAGAAAGTTATTCTAAACTATGTGACTTTAATTTGGAATCATGGAAAGGCACATAGATAAATGTAAACAAGAGAACCACTCCGCTTCATTTACCAGTCCAAACCATCTAGGCTCTATCTGAAATATTAAGGAGCTGGTGCCAACAGTGAGAATGTAAGAGCCCAGATGGTACTAGAAAAACATAAGGAGACAATCAAGAAATGACTGTACTGAGTATTGTCAATAAGAATGGCTTAATTATGCCAACACATAAAAAACACCAATCCTATTTCATCTTCAGAAAGAATCATGTCACTGAAATTTGACTTTAAGCTGTTGCCATTTGCTTGGATGTGGTCTTGAAGGTTTCCCATTTTCTCTGCACCCCATTTAAGAAAACACTGACAGGAAATCTGTGATAAGAATTTAGCAAAGACTTCTCTCTCCTTTTCCTCATTATGCCAATGCAAGAACTAGAAAATTCCAAAAAAAAGCAGGTTAGTGATACAGTAAAGTCATAGATCATACATCTACATGACTATGTAACAATGACCCAAATACCTAAGACCAAGATCTTTTCATTATGATCAGTTTTTTTTTTTTTTTTTTTCCAGGCTAATCAGCAACTACACTTTAAAAACTGAAGTCCAAACTAAAGCTGTTTTGCCAGTAAGAATCATAATCCTTCACCATCTTAAACATAGAACTGAAAATATGGCTTTGCTCACTTAGGACAAAGTGGTAGCTCAAGAAGTTCTTAACCACAGAAAGGCCCCAGCGTTCAAGGAATTTACCACTTTCCACACCTGTTTATCACCCTGACTAGTCCCTACCACTCAGACAGTGTCGATGAATCCTCCTGTTCAAAAAAGTTTCAAGGCAGAAAACAGAAACATACCATGTATAGCTTCTTGGGCAAAATATTTGACATCCATATCTTCATCCTGACCTAACTTTTGTAGTACTTGTTTAACTTCCCCCTGCAAAGCACTAAAATCCAAAAGTATTATCTGAGAAAAGCAGTCTCTGGAGTCAGGGAAATCTCTTATGATACACATGCTCTCTGATATCTACAGGCTCTCTGTTAACTTTTAAAATTTAAAATAAAAATATTTTAAACCACTTATTTAGACGCTTGTCAAATGCTCTAAACAATTTCTAAAGTCCTTACCAAAATGAGCTTTAGAAAATGATACACATATATACAAAGCTTAATTAGTAAAGGGTGGACATCCTTAAAATTAGGTGGTAAAATATTTTTTAAAATATCTGTATCAGACTGGGGAGATAGTGGAAAAAGTGCTTGTTTGGCAAGTACAAGGTCCTGAATTCGATCCCTGCTCTACCAAAAATAAATATAAATTAAAAATACATAAGTAAATAGAAAATCTGTGTCTATCTAAAAAGAAAATCACTAAACTTAGGGCTAGCCAGATAGCTCAATGGACCGAAGTGCCTGCTTAGGCAGAGTGCAGTGGCCAGAGTTAGTGGCATGCCCATGCTGGCCCCACCCCTGGTGCACATTGAAGGGGCAATCGAGACTGGGCATGGTGGCACACACCTGTAATCCCAGCACTTGGGGGCTGAAAAGAGAAGAATCCTAAGAGTCTAATTAAGTAGTGATACCCTGCAGACCCTCTATGAAATATCAAAAAAAAAAAAAAGAAAGAAAAAAAAAAGAAAATCACTGGACTTAACTTTAGCTGTTACTCCCCATCATAAGATCAAAGTTAAAATAAGAACATCACTGAAATCTTACTCAGTATCTAGAAGAGGCCCAATTTTTTGAAGAGATTTAGCCACATTGAAACGAACATTTGCTACTTGATCTCCTGCCATTTTTAATACGATGGGTAACATTTGTTTAGTGGTTACTTCCTGACCACAGGCTTCAGATAGAGCCTAGAAAAATAAATGAGACGGCACATTTAAAACACTTTTTTAAAAAATTAGCAAGACAAATTAATATTTAATGAGAACACGATAGACCAATAGGAAACTTTCTAGTTTGAACATCTAAATTTAGAAGTACACAGGTAGCATTCAAAAATCAGAGAACTAGATCAGAAGTCATAACTAAGATGAAACTTCTAAAATACTACCAAATATTTTTATTTATTTATTTATTTATTTAAAGACAGGGTCTTGCTGTGCAGTTCAGGCTGGCCTTGTGCTCAGTTTTGTAGCCCAGGCTGGTCTTGAACTCGCACTAATCCTCCTGCCTCGGCCTCCCAAGTAAGTGGGTATGCACCACCACGTCTGGCAACATTTTATCATCTAATCAGCATAAAAATATATTACAAACAGAAGATAGTATATTTCAGAATTTAGAAATTCTTGCTTTAATATCAAGTGCTTTAACACCTGAGCTCACATAATACTTACATTAATGCAAAACAAAGTGGTCATCCTGTGCAAGTAATTAGGATCATTTGCCATTACCAACACTTTTGGAACTATGGTATTTTGAGCCCACTCTGTACCAAATTTCTGAACTAATTTCATGAGGTTGTTGGTGGCAGCTTCTCGGATGGCATACACTGCAGAAGAGGTCAAGAACACAACAGCATACTACTTACTACTTCATAAGCATAACCTAGTTGACTTAACATCACACATGGAACAAACACAGTAACAAGAATGTTTAGCCAGTTCATTAACAGTTCTGAAACGATTATTTCCAAGAATAATGGGTATTATTTTATTTTATATATCATCAATTAACAAATCCAAGTACCTATTAGATTCTATATATTATATAAACATAATCACACACTCAGGATGGAGCTATAGTTCATGGTAAACAGGCCACTTTCCTACTATGCACAAGGCAGTACCAGCACCAGGAAAAAAAATAAAAATAAAAAATACATACTCTTTTCAGAAAAAATGAAAGCTAATGTACTTCAAAAAGTTTTCCTAATGTACTTTCCTAATGTACTTCAAAAAGCTTTCCTAAGCAGGCGCTTTACACCACTGAGCCATCCTGCTGGGCCCCCAACTACAGGAATTTAAAGAATAAGTAAGGGGGAAAGGGAAAGGGAAAGGGGAAGAATTCATGTAAAGGCAAAATAAAAAGTATCCAACACACAAAAGAAAAACAACTCTGTAAGACTAGGGAAGGAGTTAGGGTAGGCCCAAACCACAAAGCACTTTGAAAATTAAATTTAACAGTGTGTGGTGGCACACATCTATAATCCCAGCACTTAGGGCACTGAGGTAAGAGGTTTGCTACGAGTTAAGACCAGCCTGGGTAGTGAGTTCAAAACCCAGTATGAACTACAGAGTGAGAAATTGCCCTCCCAAAAGAGTGAAATTTAGACTTCATAAAAATTACTTTTTAGGGCCGGCGAGATGGCTCAGTGGTCTAAAGAGCAAGCCTAGAAAAGTTTAGGCAACTGCAGGGACCACAGTTCCCCCTGGCACCACATGTTGCTCCAGCCCCACCCACAGGGCAGGCTCAGCAGGCCATAACACAAATAAATAAGGTCTAAATAAAATAAAATTTTAAAAAAGAAATTACTGTTTAGAAGCAAATGTGTGACCTGATAACCAATGTTATATTTTGTCCAGACTATCTAGCAGTGGTAAAGAGAACAGTTAGGTCATTTACCTACCAGCAAATAAAAATTCAGTATCAACTTGCTTCTATGCCATTAAAAATGTTTAGGTTGGGGCCCGGCGGGATGGCTCAGTGGTCTAAAGCGGCTGCTTGGGGAAGCTTGGGCAGCTTTAGGGACTGCGGTTCGATCCCCTGCACCACATGCTGCGCCAGCCCTGCCCTCGGGGTGGGTTGAGCTGGCCATAAAAATGAGTGAATAAACAAAACAAAGGTTCTGAAACAAGAAAAAAAAATAATAAATAAATTTTTTTAAAAAAATGTTTAGGGCCGGGCGTGGTGGCGCACGCCTGTAATCCCAGCACTCACGAGGCTGAGGCAGGAGGATCGGTGCAAGTTCGAGACCAGCCTGGGCTACAAAAGTGAGCTCAAGGCCAACCTGAACTGCATAGTGAGACCCTGTCTCAAGAACACACACAAAAAAAATGTTTAGGTTGAGTCAACATGTTGGATGTCTTATAAATGTGCCTCCCTATCTAGTAACACCCTATATAAACCATTTATTGGGCCAAGGAGATAGCTCAGCAGCTTAAGAGCCTGCCTGGCTCTTAATGTCCTGAGTTTGATCCCTGGTACTGTAGATAGATAGATAAATAGATAGATAGATAGATAGATAGATAGATAGATAGATAGATAGATAGATACCATTTATCAAAGACATCATAAATGTAAATTGCAAAGGTCTAAGCTATTATCCTGTCACAATTAGTTGTTCTATGTATCCAAGAATAAACAAAAACTTACTGTTACCTCATTTCATAGGTCCAAGAAGTCTCAAAAATTTGGGTTTAGATAATAAGTAAAGCGTGGCCAGTGTTAATATATTGTGTTTCTCTCTACAAGCAGACCCAATGTTTAAAGATCAGCAAAAACAGGGATGCAAAGCCACAGCCCTGCTGGGAGTGGTGGCGCACGCCTGTAATCCCAGCACTCGGGAGGCTGAGGCAGGCAGATTGGTACAAGTTTGAGACCAACCTGGGCTACAAAAGTGAGCTCAAGGTCAGCCTGAATGGCATAATGAGACCCTGTCTCAAAAAGACAAAACAAAACAAAAAAAAAAAAAAAAAAAAAAAAAAAAAAAAAAAAAAAAAAAAAAAAAAAAAAAAGCCACAGCCCTGATCCTAAACTAAGGATGGTGAACCTATGACATGCAAGCTACAGGCCGCCAACAGGCTGAAAGCTTAAAAAGGTTCGCCATTACTGTCCTACACTATGACAAGGCTCCAAAAAGAAAATACCCAACTCTTCTCAATACGCTGATGCCTCTGAGCAATGAGGCTGAGGCAAACAGCACAAGCAATACCATTTCTTAGCAGTACTTAAAATGGCCAAAATCTCTCCAGAGCAGCAACTCATTAAGATAACTGAGGCAGCAAGCACAAGTCAACCATTTTACCAAAAAGACAAATTCTTTCCCATCACAGGTGTCTTAGTTACTTTTTACTCACTGCTGGGACAAATATCTGACACTCAAAATGAAGGAATGAAAGGTTTATTTAGCTCACAGTTTGTGGAGGTTTCAGTCCATATTTGGCTGGCCCAAGGCTGAGCAGAACAGGGCAGAGAGCATCCAGTTCAACTGTCTTTACAACCAAACACCTTGGTGGCTCTTCCCTCTAACATGGAACTATAGCATCTGTGTTTTTTCCTCTACTCACGATTTTTTAATATACTTGAGACTTTTCTCATCATAATGCCCATACCACAGAAAGGGATCCCAATTCCAGCATAATGAGCAACCAAGCACATACATGCATAAGCCCTAACAAATACCTTAACTGCGCTGCTCCCTACTTGACGAGATGTCTGCTATGTTCTTGGCTCCTCTCAATCCTGTCAGAAAAATGTAAACTGCTTCACAGTTCTACCTTTTTTTCCCATTTGTTTGGTCTATCCCTCCCATCCCTCAAGGTCTGGCTGGTCTTTTAAGGTTTTTTTATATCTGCTCACCAACTTTGGCTATCCTCAGGCATTATGGGGGAGGTGTCATTTCAACTAGGTGATTCTGGTCTTAAATAATTTAATTTTTATGTTTCCTATTAATCTACCTTTAAAAATTAACAAAAAGGTATGCCATATTTAAATAATTGGAATGGTAATTCAAATTCAAAATGATAGCCGGGCGTGGTGGCTCACACCTGTAATCCCAGCACTTGGGAGGCTGAGGCAGGAGGATCAGTGCGAGTTCGAGACCAGCCTGGGCTACAAAAGTGAGCTCAAGGCCAGCCTGAACTGCATAATGAGACCCTGTCTCAAAAAGACAAAAAAAAAAAAAAACAAATTCAAAATGATAGCTTTCAAACAGATACAAAATGATTGCTGGGATATGCTACTCCCATTAACACTATTTATGGGAAACAATGTAAATACTTTTTCAAATGAAAAAAAATAATTTTTTCTATGATTTGCCAATTCTAAGTTTTATTTGTGTATTTATTTATTTATTTATTTTTTCTTGTTTCAGAACCTGTTTGTTTATTCACTCATTCTTATGGCTGGCTCAGCCCACCTGGAGAGTAGGGCTGGCACAGCATGTGGTGCCGGGGATCGAACCGCGGTCCCTGAAGCCGCCCAAGCTTTCCCAAGCAGGGGCTTCAGGCCACTGAGCCATCCCGCCGGGCCCCTCTAAGTTTTATTTGAAGAAGTAACTTTAAAGAAAAAGATAAACAGTCTTCACCATGTAGTTTAAAATACTGGAAGTACCCAAATAAATGCCCCTATAGACTGTGTGTAGTTGATACACTGTGTCAATTTGAGGAAGGTTGGCTGGGTTCAGGACTGTGGGGACCCCATCCCACAGGATGCAAAGGGCCTGCACTAGGATGTTACTGATCCCATCCTGGGGTGTGATTGATTCCACCCTAGGGCCAGAGAGACCACCCCAGAGTGAGTCAGAGGTCCTTCAAGTGGCCCTGCCCTGCCTTGCTTCCTTGAAGAAGTCCTGGTCTTTGGAGGAGCTTGAAATTCAGAGCTGCACCACTTCGAAGGAGCTCCGATTTTCACAGTGGAGCGCTGTCACAGAATTTGGAAGAGGCTTGATGGATGCTACAATCGTTGCTCTTCCTCTGTTCTTCACTGTTTTCTGCCTCTGGGAACTGCTGATGTTTGCCTGGGAGCCAGCAGAGTATGAACTGAATGAAACCTCTGCAACCTGTGAGCTAAATCTTTCCTTCCTCCATTTTGAGTGTCAGGTATTTGTCCCAGCAATGAGTAAAAAGTAACTAAGACAGACTGTAACAATTTTTTTTTCAGCTTTTCAGATTCTTAACCACATGATCTCCTACAAGATATTTCCTGTGTTGAAGGAGGGGGTTTACTGGGTTCTAGACCCTGGGCTTCTGCCCTGAGCTATCTATAGCTTTTTTTCTTTTCCTTTTGAAAACTGGCTCTTGCTATGTAGTCCAAGCAGGCCATGAACTTACTGTGTAACCCAAATGGAGCAAAACTCCCCTTAACCTCCCAGCTTCATCTTCCCTAGTGCTAGAATCACAGCTACCTCTGTACCTGGCTTGACTACTGAGACCGGGTCTTGGTTAAATCACTGAATTACTCAGGCTGGGCTAGAACTTACAATACTCCTGAATGAACCTACTTAAGGTACTGAGATTATTAAAGGTATCCACTACTACATCCAGTTCTCCAATATGCTTTTAACAAAATTACTTCCATAAGCAGACATAAGTATCCTCATTCTTTTTTTTTAATTTTTTAAAAATTTATTTATTTATTTATTTATTTTCTTGTTTCAGAACCATTATTTGTTTATTCGCTCATTTTTATGGCCAACTCAGCCCGCCCCAAGGGCAGGGCTGGTACAGCATGTGGTGCCGGGGATCGAACTGTGGTCCCTGAAGCTGCCTAAGCTTTCCCAAGCAGGCGCTTTAGACCACTGAGCCATCCTGCCGGGCCCAGTATCCTCATTCTTTATAATAACCCAGTCATGAACACTCCCTCACAAATGATGAGATACTCAAAACATACATAAAGCTTGTGCAGCATAATGTGAAACTGAAACAAGATGCTTACCCAATCCACCAAAACATGGAACAAACAGAAAATTCACTAGCACAGGTCTAAAGTCACACTGAACCTGTGAAGTTTGGTCCTGGGACCTAGCTAAGGGTATTTCTTGTACCCACTGTGGACTGGCAGACAAAAGAACATACACATTATACATCTACTAGAAATCTCATCAAAAAGTCATCTACTTGTTCCTGTTATCCTACCTGACATGATGTCACCCTTTCCTTATAGTAGCAGCAGCAGCAGCAGTAAGGGAACACCCAGTAAATCTTCCTTTCCCTCTTTATCCCAAAGCATAGGTGATATCTCCTACTCCCAAGAATCCTGTATTGCACTGCCCTACAAGTAAGTATAACCTTTCCTATGTCACCTCAAAAAAAGAAATTTGCTATTTCTTCTCATCCAGGTAGGCCTTGCATTTCATTCCAATCCATGTGTATCCCCCTAAAGTTATTGAACACAGGGGGCTGGGGAGATAGCTCCGAGGCAAAAGTGCCTGCTGGGCAAGTGCAAGGTCGTGAGTTCGAACCCTGATCCCACAAAAAAAAAAAAAAAAAAAAATGGAATAATATCACTCGGGGCCTGGCAGGATGGCTCAGTGGTCTAAAGCCCCTGCTTGGGAAAGCTTGGGCAGCTTCAGGGACCACAGTTCAATCCCCGGCACCACATGCTGCGCCAGCCCTGCCCTTGGGGCGGGCTGAGCCGGCTACAAAAATGAGTGAGTGAATAAACAAAGGTTCTGAAACAAGAAAAAAATAAATAAATAAAATTTAAAAAAAAAAAAAAAAAAAAAGTTATTGAACACATTACTGGCACCATGGCAAGTG
>PVJA010057384.1:0-10462 GCA_004027025.1 Myocastor coypus
CAAGTTACAGATAGAAAAATTTAGCACAATATTTAGCACAATGTTAAAAGTGCTCTTTAAAGCTAGTGGTGCTAGGCATCACCAAGGCCTCTCACAGGGCAAGCAAGCATTACGGTCTTTAGCTACACTCAACCCCCAGGTGACTTGCAAAAGACAATTCAATACTGCAATGGGATAAGGAGATGCTGGAGAAGATACAATCAACCAAAGAGATACGAAAAAATGCATAACACAATGATAATCAGGAAAATGTAAATTAAAACTGGGATTTCCAATTTTCAACAAATAGTTGCACAAGCTAAAATAATAGGTAACATTCAGTAGTGCCAAGAAACTGGAAAAAGAGATACATAGCACTGGTGGAAATGTAAATTGCAAATTCTTCATGGAAAAGAACTTTCAATTTTCAATTAAAATTAAAAAAGAGGGGCCAGGGAGACAACTCAGTGGAATAAATGCTTGCTGGGCAAGCACACGGTCCTGAGTTCGATCCCTGGTACCACCAAAACAAACAAACAAACAAACAAACATTTTCTTCTTGAAGCCATCTCACTATGTAACCTAGGTTGGCCTTGAACTCACAACAATCCTTCTGCCTCAGCCTCCCAAGCACTGGGATTACTAGCATGGGCCACCAGCTTTCCATCAAAATTTAAAACAAGTCATTTTCAACTACTCAATTTCTACTATTTTTAAATTTTTTTTGTTTCAGAACTTTTGTTTGTTTTGTTTATTTATTTTTATGGCCAGTTCAGCCTACCCTCAGGGCAGGGCTGGCACAGCATGCGGTGCCGGGAATCAAACCGTGGTCCCTGCAGCCGCCTAAGCTTTCCTAAGCAGGTGCTTTAGACCACTGAGCCATCCTGCTGGGCTCCAATTTCTACTATTTATTACAGAAAAATACATGTGTACCAACCAGAAAGGCCCTTGAAAAAATGTGAAAACTTCAATATCCATCAATGTGAGAATGCTTAAATACAACATGGTATTTCCATCTTAAATGATACCATGCACCAGCTTAAAAAAGGTGACCATGTACAGTTTTTTTTTTTTTTTGTATTTTAGGGCAGGGTCTACAGGGACTATAGGGTCTCTCTACATGGACTGGAATGTAGTGATTCTCTTCCCAAGTGCTGAGATTACAGGCATGTGCCACCACACCCAGTCTCAATCATCAGCTCAGCAAACCTTGAGGGTGGGGCTTGGGAAAATGGACTGCTATGTCTATTTTAATGCATGAGCTATATGGCCTGCCCTTCCAACATGTACTGTTAAAGAGACAAACAGTAAGTTGGAGAATAATATATATGATGCAATGGGAGAATTATAAAAAGCAAAACAATCTTTTATTTTTTTGTTTGGTACCGAGGACCAAATTCAGGACTCCCAGACCCTAAAAAGCATCTTATTTATTTATTTAAAATTATCTTTAAATGAATTCATTATTTATTTTTTATTTTTTTTATTTTTTTTTGGCTTTTTGAGACAGGGTCTCGTTATGCAGTTGAGGCTAGCCTTGAGCTCACTTTTGTAGCCCAGGATGGTCTCGAACTTGCACTGATCCTCCTGCCTCAGCCTCCCAGGTGCTGGGATTACAGGTGTGCGCCACCACGCCCGGCGAATTCATTATTTAAAACTTACCATCCATGCAGGATAGAAGCTGAGCTACGATTCTTCGTTCCATATCTTTTGAAGCAACTTCTCTTTTGGGGGTAATAGCATCAATTTCATCAATGAAAATAATGCATGGTGCACCTGACTATAAGTAAAAATTTCACAAAAGACAGTCATATTTACATTCTACATACTGAAACACGGTGAAATATATGAATTTTTCAAAGTAATTTAAAGATTAAGTATCATTCACCACAAAAATTTCCCTCAGAGTATCAGTTTTGATTTCTGTCTGTCTTAAAATGGCCAGAGAAGTTTAAAAGGGAAAAGTGACTTAGAGTTTTCATCAGTTTATATTTTATGATATGTCTACTGAAATTCTTCTGTAAATCAGACATATCTGCCATCTTACAGAATATAAACAATAAATTTAAAAATTTTATATGAGAAATGCCAAGTTCACTATAAATGTTACGAGTATTTTCACCAACATAAAAATATCTGTGCATTTTTTTTTTCTTTTTTGAAGGACAGGTGTTATGGCATGTACCTGTAACCCAGCATTTGGGTTGAGTTTGAGGCCAGTATAGGGTATACACTGAGTTTAAGGCCAGCCTAAACAACTTAGTTCTCCCTCAACCCCCCCCCCCCCAAATAAACAAATAAGTCTAGTGGGTGGTTACCGCTATAAATCCTAGCACTCAGGAGGCCTGGTAAGAAGACTGTTGAGAGGTTACAGTCATTCTGGGCTACACAGTGAGTTCAAAGCCAGCCACAACACAAAGAGACCCTGTCACAAACTCACAAACAAACCCCTCAAAAGTCCATGCTTTTCTTTTGAATATGTTAGACAAACTTAAAAAAGTACCAGAAGTTCTTAAATTGTGGCAAACTCATAAAATACCATTTTAAGCATATAGTTCAGTGCCATTAACTCAGTGTTGTGTGATCACTGCAACCATCTATCTAAAGAACTTTATAACCATCCTATTTCAAAGCCCATCAGTTTATTCTAACCTAAAACTCACCAATTTTCTGCCTTTAACCACCTTTTCTTTTCATTCATTCATTTTCATAACCACCTTTTCTGATCTGTCCTCTCTTGTGTCCAGGAAAAGGGCTCTTATATCATGCTTTTACTAACCACTGGGATAAGCACAGTACTAAGTCAGGACTGTTTTAGAGATACAAACACAGAACTCATGTACTCAAAGGGCTCTTTGTCTCTTTTATCATTATTCAGCATTGTTTACCATAAACTGAAAATTTACTACATGTACATGGCTCCATATGCCAATCTATTAACTAACTCAACAGGTGCATTTTAGGAAATGGGAGTGGATGGGCTCTCCACTCTTGGCATTTTATTTATTTTTAATAATACAATTCACATTATTGTCTTTACTCAGTATTTTAAAATATTCTCATATGCCCCAATTACTGCTGAAATCACTGCTAAGACACAATTAACCTGATTTTACACTAGCCTCTAGAAGCTGAACCAGCTATGTTCATCAGCTACTATATACTCTGGACGCAAATAAAGACATGAAATTAAATTTTTAATAAATTTTAGTTTAGGGGCTGGGGAGATAGCTTCGTGGCACAAGTGCCTGCTTGGCAAGTGCAAGGTCGTGAGTTTGAACCCCAGTCCCACCAAAAAAAAAAAAAAAAAAAAAATTTAGTTTAAGTAACAATGAGATTCCTATCTGTTTAAGTATGTAAATAATGGCTAACATTATGGGACTTTAGCTGTAAATATTCCCAACACTATAAGATTTAGGCACATCATTACCCATATTTAATAGCAAGGAAACTGAGGAATCAGAATGGTTATCTTGTTCAACATCATGTTTTGTTTTTTTTTTTGTGGGACCAGGGTTCGAACTCACGACCTTGCACTTGCCCAGCAGGCACTTGTGCCTCGGAGCTATCTCCCCAGCCCCAACATCATGTTATTTTAATAACAAGACTGGGCGTGGTGGTACAAGCCTGTAATCCCAGCTCTTGGGAGGCTGTAAACAGGCAGATCATTATGAGTCTGATCTAGTAGCAAGACCCTGAAAATCCTGTAGACCGTTTCCCCACTCAAAACAAAACAAAAAACAAAACCCCAACAAATTTTAATAACAAAAAATCCAAAAAAAGCCAGATTTTACTGAATAATTTGTATTTTTAGGGAAGGGTCTACAGGGTATTCAGGGTCTCACTACTAGATCAGATTTGCAGTGACCCATCTATTTACAGCTTTCCAAGAGCTGGGATTACAGGGGTACACCACCATGCCCAGTTTAAATTGCCTCTCAGTGTGCCCAGGGGTGGGGTTGGTATTGCAGGCCTGGGGATTGAACCCCTTAACTCTTTTTTTTTTTTTTTTTTGAGACAGGGTCTCGCTATGCAGTTGAGGCTGGTCCTGAGCTCACTTTTGTAGCCCAGTCTGGTCTCGAACTCACACCAATCCTCCTGCCTCAGCCTCCCGAGTGCTGGGATTACAGGCATGAGCCACCACACCCGGCTTTTTTGGGTTTTTTTTTTTTTGTTTGTTTGTTTTTTTTTTTTTTTTTGAACCCCTTAACTCTTGTGCCTGCTTGCAGGTGCTTCAATCCCCTGAGCTATCTGGCTGGCCCACTAACTGAAATTACAATTAGGATAAAATCCAAGCTGTAATTTCTTTGGTGGGCTTTTCTTTATATAGATTCAACTGTACAAATAGAGAAGTGCTTATTCTGACATTTTTATGTTTTCTTCAAAAGATAAAAAACCTAGACTTTAGGACAATATATACTCAAAATGACTGTGAATGACAGCCCAGAACTTTGCATAAGTTACCTTGATGTCTAACTTCACATCAAACAGATTACTTAAGCAAAAGCCTGTATCATTAAATTTACTTTAAATATTCACTTCCCATGTGTAGCCAATTAACATGCTTACAAAAGAAAAGGCTAGTAAAAAAATAGATAAAAAATACTAGCATCAGACAAAGCAGATAAACATCATCTGGCAATGTGACCCTAGCCATTAGCTGACTCACCACAGCTTGTTCAAATAATTCTCTGAGCTTCTGTTCAGACTCCCCAGAAACTCCGGACACGATCTCTGGAGCAGCCACTTTCAGAATCGGCAGGTCAAGCTCCTGTGCACAAACGCATAACAGCATGATCATTCAATCCTTCTATCTCAGCTTCCCCAGGCTGCCAGCCTCAGTGCTGCGATTATAGGTGTGCACCATCATGCTCAGCCAAAACTACAATTTAAAACTGAAAGATTTCCACAGCAACTTCATCTTCGTGAGTTGGTCCAGTGAAAAACAGTATTTAAGGGCCAGAGATACGGTTCAGCGGACTAAGCACTTGTTTAGGTAAGGGCAGGGGCCACGGTTCGATCCTGGCTCCACATGCTGTGTTGGGCCCACCCTGGGGTGTGCTAAGCCACCAGTGGACTTTGGACATGGTGGTGCATGCCTATAATCCCAGAGCTAGGGAGGCAGAAATCAGGAGGATTACTACAAGTCCAAGATGCGTAGTGAGATCCTGTGCACACACAAACGAAAACATTATTTAAAAATCTATTTATGCAAACATATTAGACAAAAGCTTTGTTTTCACTTTACACATGCCATTATAAAACTGTTATCTCTTAAATTTTAAGAAATATTCCCTCCACTTAGGGCTCAGCTGAAACAATCATATCAGATTACTGGACAGAAATGGTAGGGTCATTTTCTATACCCCTTGACTGCATTTCTGCATCTCTAAACGGAGTGGCCAGGTATTATTCAAGGTAGGTTCTTTAAGGAAAAGAAGCATGGATCAGGAATCTCAGTACTTTGGCTGCCTGGCAAGCTCAAGCCTAGTCTGAGCAATATAACATGTTTGGGATGGGGATGCAATTTGTGTCTTGCTGTGAAGTGGCTATAATTTGAATTTGATCATCATGCTACCTTGAACCACTAGTGGTATATCACAACTGTCCCAGCAGGTAGTTTGTACCCTTCTCAGGGGTATTTGATTACAATAATGTAAAGAAAGGCATGGGTTTAGCAGACTATAGGTCATTATATCATGGTTCCTTAAGGAATACAATAAGATGGTATAAAAAAAATTATAGTACAGTTAACCTACAGTACCACACTTGTAAGTAGATTTTTTCTTTTTTAAAAGATTTATTTATTTGGTACAGGGTCTCTCCATGTAGCTTGGACTCAAGTGATTTTTCTGTTACAGTCTTCCAGCACTGCGATTACAGGCACGTTCCACCATGCCCAGTTTCAGCTGCTGGCACAATACTGGGCCCATACGGCATGTGGCACCAGGGATGGAATCTAGGTCCTTGCACTTGCCAGGCAGGCACTTGGACTGCTGAGCTATCTCCCTGGCCTATAAATGGCTATTTATTATGCCAGCAAAGAAGACGTATATATAGGACCTCCATGTTAAAACTTAAGAGAATTTTTTTAATAAACTATTCATGAACGTATCTAAGTTAATGATTTATTGATCACTGTAATGATTTTTAATTGGCACAAATAGTATTAATTTGGGAAGTCTTCAAATTTGAACAACTAAGTGGATTTGATTCTTTGTAGACTTTAATTTTATGAGTAAAGACTACTGTAAAGATGGTTAGATCAGTTTGTACTACTTGTGATACAAGACTCCCAATGGGACAGTCACACACATACCACTGGGGGTGCAAGTCAACAGGATTATGTTAATGACTTAATAAGACCCTGTCTCAAAATAAAAAATTAAAAAACTAGGAATAGTTCAATGTGAAGGCATTATATTCAATTTCTAGGCTCACCAACAAAAGGGGTAAAAGGACTGGCTAGAGAGCTCAGCAGATCAAAACACCTGATTAGGCAGCCACAGGGACTGGATTCAATCCCAGTGGCTGGCTCACCCTGGCATGCCCTGCCCCCAGGGGCTCCATAAGACATCACTGGAACTGGGTGGTGGGGCATGCCTATAATCCCAGTGCTTGGGAGGCTGAAAACAGGAGGATCACTGCAAATCTGATCTGTGTAGTGAGACCTTTCATACCCTTGACTAAATAAAAAAAGGGGTGGGGGAAACAAGAGAAGATATATTATTCCATCACTGCAAACAGCAACAAGGCATTCTGGCTACCCTCAAATTTCCCTTTCTTAATGGGACTCCAACTTGAACCAGGGCATCCCAAAACTCTACACAGAATTGTGTACTTGTTCCCCTTTAAAAATGATCTTCTTTTGTATAGCAATTAATCTGTTAATGAGTAATACACTACTCAACGAACACAAATTGTATATTTTCTATTTTGCTAACCCAGTAGTTCCTAAAACACCAATAGGCCTAAAATAAAGCACTAAACCTTATTATGTAAAGTATCTTATATTATTTTAACATTGTTGCTCTTAAGGCTAACTACTGGGCCAAAGGGTAAGGAAAATAAAACATAAATGTGTTCAAAGAATTGCTTGAAGCTGTATGTTTCTCATTCAAGCTTTGTCAGGTATGTAGTAAATGAATTTTCAAAACCCCATAAAAAGTATGAAAGAAATTAGTAAAGGATACATTTCTCATTGACCACAATCTCTTCCTGAAAGATATTAGGTCTGAATGAAGTTCACCAAAAAACCCCAAAACACAGAAACAAATAGAAAAGCGGAAACACCCAGCCAGTCTCACCCCAGCAATTGCATGCGCCAGTAAGGTCTTGCCACAGCCAGGAGGCCCATGAAGGAGAACGCCTCGAGGGGGCACAATGCCCAGGTGGTGGTACACCTCTGGATGACGCATGTGTATGAGCATCTGGCAGACGTCCTGGCAAGGAAAAAGCACAGTGATAACTTCCTCAGCCCAAAAGGGAAAGAACCAAAGTGGAATGTAGTGCTTTGTTCTTTACAAGAGGAAATAGAAAGTCCAGTCTTTAGCCTTAGGCATGAATTCTAGTTCTGGTACCAACAACATAACTTCGTCAACAAACTCTCTGAAGTTCCACTTTTTAAACTGTAAAAGTGCTTACCTTAGAGAGGTAGCACAAAGTAACTAGCTTGCCAACCAGACAAAATCTACGCCGAAGAGGGGTGACTGATTATGTACCAGTAAAACAAGATGATATACACACAGTATGTGCTATGTGCACATCACGAAGTGGTGGAAAGTTTCAGGGTGACATACCTAACTGCCACCATCATTAAGGGTATAGCCCAGACTGCCATCCTCACCTGCTTATGTCACCCCTCTGCACTAGTTCATAAAAGAAAAGGATAGGCTTTGTTGGTGTAACTGATTAGAAATATACCCACATGAGGTAAAATTCTGAATCTGAACTAACTTTTAAGGTTGTATCATTGCCCCCAACATCTTCAAACTTCACACTGGAGATCTGCAATTCTAGTTCCCTGGCTTTAGCTGGTAAGCAAACAAAAAATGAACAGGTTAGTGATTCAGTTATGATCGAAATTTAAGGAGCACTACATACAGAAATATTTTCCAGTAATCAACATATAAAAGGTCCCTCAAGCAACTTAGAATACAAAGATGACTCTTTCAAAGCAAACACAACATCTGCTACATACACTCACCTTTCTTTTGCACGACAGCTTCTATTTCTCCATCTACTTCCTGAAGCTCTTTCTTCTGTTTGCTTCGTTTCCCCTTTATCTTGCCTTTCTTTTTTCTATCACTCTCCAGAAGAGAAAAATCTTTCGTATCCTGGGAAGAAAATTAATTTCTATAACACTTAAAACCACAACACCGTACTGTTTGTTTGTTTGTTTATTTGTCTTTTTGAGACAAGGTCGTTATGCAGTTCAGGCTGGCCTTGAGCTCAGCCCAGGCTGGTCTCAAATCCGCACCAATCCTCCTGCCTCAGCCTCCCAAGTGCTGGTATTACAGGCATATGCCACCATACCTGGCTGTACAACTTTTTACAAGATGAATATTGTACACAATATCACACTCCTACTGTACCATCTTCACCTGTTACCTATTTCCAATGTCTTTGCTCTAAGAAGCCTGTCTGCTGGGGATATCCTTTCCTATACCTTAAAGTTCAGTTTAAATGCTAACATTTGAAAGCTTTTTTGCATCCAGCTGATTTAACCTCCTTCCTGTACCGCCCAACCACTGCATTTGCAGGTGTATTATAAATTACTGAACTCTGCTTTGTATTTGGGTGATGTGTCTTTGCTAAACTGTGAGCTGTTCTACCTGGACATCAGTAAGACCTTTTATTCTCAATTTCTCACTGAGATAGATCATGGTTTGGGGTCACCGCAACATGAGGAACTGCATTGTGGGGTCATGGCATTAGAAAGGTTAAGAACCACTGCTTTAATTAGTGAAGGCACCCAACATGTTCGCTTTGTGATAATTGAAAAACTATACTTTTCCTCAAGTATGGCAAATCTCATTTAGTTTTTTATTTTTTTAGGGAAAGGTCTGCAGGATGTTCAGAGTCTCACTACTAGATTACCCAGTGATCCACCTGTTTACAGCCTCCTGAGAGCTGAGATTACAGGCACGCACCACCACACCCAGTCTCAATTGTCATCTCAGCACACCTCATGGGCAGGGCCAGTACAGCAGATCAAGGGAAATCAACCCCCCTCTTCCTGCCTACCCCTGTGTCAAATCTCAATTTTAAAAGCTTTTTTTTTAACACAAGCTATCTGCCTATTGCACACATTCGCACAATAGACGCACTTAAGTAGAACTTAACTCATTACCTTGAACAGACACAAAAACTAAAAAACAACTTTCAGCAACAATCTTTCTACGTAAAACCAAGAACTCTAGTTATAACCAAAATAATTATGTCAGGAAGGCCAGAAGGTATGACCAATTCAACAAACTGACTGCTATGACGTAGTACATTATTCAGGGATACATTAAAACTTAAGCCTTTGCTCTCCAAGACCTTATGTTTTAGAGTATGGAGAGAAGTGAATTAAAAAAATAAAACTGCAAGTAAGAATAAGTGACCATAAGTGCTTAGCAAATAAAGGATCCAGGTGACAAGGAACACCTGGTGGCACATGCCTAGGATCCTAACTCTTGGAGAAGGCTCATTAATTCAAGGTCAGACTAAGCAGCTTAGTTGGATTTCTGTTTTTTTTCAGCACAGAGTGTGCAAGGTCTCACTACACAGATCAGACTCCTAATGATTCTCCTGTTTTCAGCCTCCCAAGCACTGGGATTATAGGCATATGCCACCATGCCCACCCTCAATCGCCGTCTCAGGGTGCGCTGGGCACTGGCACTATTCACTGGGGATCTGGCTGTTGCGCTCTGCCTAAGTAGGCACTTTAGTCTGCTGAGCTATCTGGCTGGTCTTGGATTCCTTTTTCAAAATTAGAAATTCATATTTTTCAGGGAAGTTAATCAGACACATGTTTAGATATAGCATGGTTTGTCTTTTGTGAGAAACCAAAAGCATAAATAAGGAGCATTAGGGATGAGGAAGAAAATATTCAAATGAGAAAGAGGACAAGGGATGGGGGAAAGGGAAGGACAGGAAGTGAAGAAAAAAAAAAAGAAACATTTTTCATAAATAAGGAGAATAGTTGGAGGGAAGGGGAATAAAAAGAAAAATCAAGATAGGTACAAATTCCTACAATGAATGTGATTATTATTTACATCAAAAGTATACAAATAAAAAATTAATCTTAAAAAATTAAAGGCTATTAAAAACCTGAAAGACTACTGGAAAAATGACAGTGTGTAGTTCAGTGTGAAACAGTCAGGTTCAACTCAAGGTACCACAAAAAAGGAAAAATAGAGCCGGGCGAGGTGGCACACGCCTGTAATCCCAGCACTCGGGAGGCTGAGGCAGGAGGATTGGTGCGAGTTCGAGACCA
>PVJA010057385.1:0-10455 GCA_004027025.1 Myocastor coypus
TGTGTGTGTGTGTGGTGTGTGTGGGTGTGTGCGTGTGTGTGTGTGTGTGTGTGTGTGTGTGTGATGATTCCCTAAACAGCCAAGCAATGGCAAATAGCATTAACCAGCACATTAGACATTACAAACCATCTAGACATGGCTTACATACTCAGGAAGCTGTATGCAAATCTCATGCAAATGCAGTGCTCTTTTTCATTAGGACACATGCGCAGTACATGAAGCTCACCCTCCTCAAGCGGAGTCCATATGTGGACACCGCACCTCTTGGTTCCTCTTTCTCATCCCCTCTCTGCCCTCCCACCTCTCCGTCTCCTGATCCCCTCCCCCTTTGACAAAGCTCTATCTCCTCACTTTATGTCATCTATCTTTCATTTTGTCCTTCATGAGAGATTATAAATAATTCTCTTTTTCACCCAAGAGAATCCATGTGGTGTTCAAGTTCATGCATGAGATTGGTTTTATTTAACATCATGGTAGCAAGGAGCATCCACTCTCTTACAAATGACCAAGGCTTCCTTCTTTAGGGCAGAGTGGTACTCCACCATGTGCGAGGGTCGCACTTTCTTTATCCACTCATCATCCAATGGTTGTTTGCAAGATGCAGCTACGATGCACACTGGGCATAATTATGTACAGATCACTGTTGTATGTGTCGTCATCTTTTTCCAAAAAATATCTAACAGGGTCCTAGAACCCATCCCTAGAGATAGCCAGGGATAACTGTAACTTAAAGACAATAGAAAAGACTCAGGGACAGTCCTGAACACACCTTGGCTTTGCAGACGGCACCAGGAAGTCTTGTTCCACCGGGAATTCGGAGAAATTGAACAGGGTGTGGCCCAGGCGGTTGGTCAGGTAGGGGGCCCCGGTGCTCCTGTTTGGACACCTCTGCCGTTGTTTCCAAAGAGAGAAAAGAGAAAGTTTTCTTATCCCATAAATTGGTTTTCTCGCATTGCCTTCCACTAAGCACGACTTTCCCTGGCTCTTGAAATTTTAATAAACTCCCTCAGACCCCTGTGTGCACTCTGACTTCTCAGGCCTCTTTAGGAGTCCCCTACATTTGACAACTGCAGAGGAACCCACGGCAGCCGGGCAGCCGCTGACACCCTAGAGCTTTGCATCTTTGTGTGTGTGAGTTTGGGCAGACTCGCAAGAGCTACACAGGGAAAGTCACCTTCACTGGGGCGATCTTGGGTCTGATAAAGTGGAGAACCAGCGGTGTCCTCAAGGGGGAGCAAGAGCCGCAGGAGCAGCCCTGGCTGTGTTCCTCCCCTCAGTCTTGGAGTTGGAACTCACACAGCCTTGCTCCACAGCTCCAGACGGAGGCAGCTCAGGGCCTCACTCCCACAGTGAGCTGCAGGCCTGGGAGCAGCAGGAGCTGCCCTGGGAGACTGCTGAGGGACACATGTGCCACAGGCCAGCGCCTACGCAACACACTGGCCTCCATATTGGTCGGAACCATGGCAGGGGAGATGACGTCCGGAAACGCAAAGCGCTCAGCCCCTGCTCCTGCCCTTCAGGCTCGGGAAACCCCTATTCTCACCAGCAAAAAAAAAAGTGCAATAAACCAACCTGACATAAGGCTCACATTTGCTGTTAGGTTCAGATTTTTTTTTTTTTTTTAAGTATAGAAAAGTAAGAAATTCTACAAGCTGAAGGCGTTACTTCCAGGATCGTGCTAGACAGGCCTGGGGAAAGACGTGCAGAAGAACGGTAGTCACTCAGAGGCCAGCCCGACTCCCGCTCCTGTGCAGAATGCGAGAGAGCCGAACTCAAAGAAACAGAATAAAGTCATTGTTGCAGAGACAGGGACAGCTAGGGATTCGAGAGATACTGGCCAAAGTACTCAAAACACCAGTGAAGCAGGGGAACTGTGTTAAAAGGATACAATGTGGTGACCGCGACTGAAAACAACGCGCTGCGTATCTGAAAAGTGCTGAGTGAGTAAGTTTTGTGATTCTCACCACAAAAGCCTGAGAAGGTTTGTAGAGCGCTACATTGTGAAAAGCCATATTGTAGAAGGCCACATCGTGGAAGACCACGTCATGGAAGGCCACTGAAAGTTTTTTGAGATATGCATTCTTCCTGGAAAAGTTGGATTTATCAACTCCAGAACATGCACATGTATCGCAGCTTCATTGTGTCCACCACACTCTACTTAATTTCTGCTTCACACAGCTTTCAATTTCTACCTGCCAATTAAAATAAGTGGCTAGGGGCTGGGGAGATAGCTCAGGGGCACAAGTACGTGCCTGGCAAGTGCAAGTCTTGAGTTCAATCCCCGGTTCCACCAAAAATAATGATAATAATAATAATAATAAATTAAAAAATAAAATGAGTGGCTAAATAATCCAGAAAACACAGTCACCATGCTCATACGTTAGCACAGCGAGCCCTAATCTCTCTGCTCCTAGCAGTGGTTGCCCCTCCACCCCACCATCTTGCCGCACCAGAACCAGCTTTCCACAGCGCTTTCTGACATGGCTGAGTCCTCTGCCCCACCCACCATTTCTGAAATTTATTTGGCTACAGAGTTTTTCACATGAAACCTTTTCTTCTTCAATTCGCATTACTGAAATATCATAGTTCACGTGACTTAGACGGGATTCAGGAACATACGCATAAAGCATTTGGATATTCAACCATTTATCCCTTAGTGGCTGGCATGCGCTCTGTTCAGAAGAGACTTCGGTAGCTGGAAATCAAAGCTCCTGATCCAAGAGGATGCTTAAATCTACCCAAAGGAATAGAAGTGCAGGCAAACATTACAGGCTTTATAAGCACAGAGAGGAAGAAGCAAGACAAAGGAAAACAGACAGCTGTGTCAAAAAAAAAAAATCTTGAGCACAAGAGAGGTGGGTGGAGCACAGGAGGTTTAGGTACAGCTGCACTCATTAGGCCTCGCTAAGGGCACCCGCGAGATCCCCAGCTGTGGGTGTGGGCTCCAGGTCATCACCCTCCCACACTCACGGCTTTGGTTTAAGAGAGGAAATCAGCCCCAGCCCTGCAAAAGCAAGCTGTGCACAGCCACTGAACCACTGCGAGGAATGCGCCCCGGAGCGCGAGCGAGGAAGCTCCCCAGCCAGTCACCGGGCAACTGCTGCCCTCACAGGTCTTCAGCTAAGATGTCTTCCTGTGCACTGCAGGTGCTGCTCGAGCTGGCGGGCTCTGCATAACCGGCTTGGACCTTTTATTAATGAGCTCTGGAGAGGCCCCGCGCCATGAGAGCCCATCGGTTCTCCACGTTGGCGGAGCACCTTTGCCCCCACACACTAGGCAGCCTGAGCCTTCGCCTCAAGAATGCAGCATTATGGGGTTCGATCCAGAGCAGGCCATGCTGGCCCTGCCCCCAGGGCGCTGCCACCCGCGACTCAGCCTGGGCATGGTGGCCTGGGCCTGCAATCCGACAGGCAAATCACTACCAGTCCGATCTACCTAGTGAGACCCTGAACGCCCTGTAGACCCTGTACTAAATACATTTTTAAAAGGTATGGAGTATTAGTTAAGTTTGGTGGCGCATGTCTGTCGTCCCAACACTCGGGAGGCTGAAGCAGGAGGATCCTTGTGAACACAAAAATACGTTGAGTGCCTGGAGGTCATCCTGCCTTGGGGGGTGGGGGTGGGGGAAGCAACCCTGCGCGGTGACGCCAGCTTCTCATCCTTAAAGGAGACTCTCCGGGAGGCCGGGAGCACGGGGGACCGAAGTGGACAATGCTCACGCATGCGACTCTGCAGTGAAACTGCCTAGCAGCTGCCAGTCAAGGGAAACGAAAAGCGACTTGGAAAACAAAGGCAAAGACTTTACAGTTGGAGGAAACTCATCTTCTCTCGAAGCTTTTGTATAAAAGATCAAAACTGCTGTAGAGCTTACCAGGCAACCGCATGAATTCTGGAATTCTGAGGGAGACAAGGGGTCCCTGTGCCAGCGGGAAGAATTCATCCTAAAGAACAAAAGAGAGACCTGGAATGATCTTTCCAACCACAAAGCTATTTGATTGCCATAAAAGAGAGTTCTGGCTCGGGAGCCCGCAGCGCGCCTGGGACCCCTCCCCCGCTGGAAGGCGGCACAGCGCCCTTGTTGGCGGGCCTGGAGCGCTACTGCACTGCCCGTGCCTCCCTTACTTGGCTGGCTGCTCACTTGGCTTCCTGCGCTCGACGCGCAAGTTAGGCGCCCAGGTTTGGCCGGTGATCCTAAGCTTGCCAGGGTGCGGGGCACAGCCTCGTGGTGAGCCACCAGGAAGCCGTTCATTTACAAACCCAGCCACTCCCTTTCTGTGGCATGGCCCGGGAATTTCATTATTGTTCGGAGAGAGATGACGATTACATTCCCATTTTGAAGATGCGTGGTATGACCTAGGGTTATGAAAATAGCCCAGAAGCCTTGGCCGCTTCTTCTATCACCGCTTCCCTACAGCTGTTCATCCCTGGGCATGCCATACCGCTCATGTTTTTCTAATATACATAAATCAAAATTTACTTTAGTAATAGTAATTACTCTCAGTGACCCACATATTGGGAGACAATAGAAAACACTAGCATTGACTGGATTGTAGGTGTCAGCTGGATGTTTTTTATCAAGTTCCTTTTCCCTCACCTAACTTTTAGAATAATGAGGGCATGGTGGCATGCTCTTATAATCCTAGCACTTGGGAAGCTGAGGCAAGAGGATCCCCATGAGTTCAGACCACCCTGGGCTACACGAGCAAGCTTAGGGCCAGCTGAACTACAAAGCTGACCCTATCGATCAATCAATGATAGATAGACAGATAGATAGATAGATAGATAGATAGATAGATAGATAGGATAGACAGACAGACAAATGATAGATGCACAGACAGACAGATAGACAATACAGAAACACTCAGCTACTAGAAGATTCCTGGTTTCTTTGGAAAATAACCTGCTTTAGAACTTAATGCAATATGTGATTAATAAACACTAATCAATCAACTTTTAGCAGCTGCTACATACTTCTTTTCATTCTAAATGAATTTATGTTTGGACTTTTTATAGAGCCTCTAAGACTCTTGTTTCTATTTTTCATGTTTTGTCTCAGCCTGCAAGGGTGATGTACTGCAGAGAGAGAGAGAGAGAAATTAGGAAGAGTAGTATAGTTCTCAGAGGTTAAGGGCCTGGCCAGTGGTCACAGTGAATGTCTGGCCTGCTGGGCTCAAGCCCAGGCTCACGGTCCAGCTGAGTGCTGGCAGCACAAGACCACAGTGCCGCCTCAACCTGGACAAAAGGGGCTCAGTGGAAGGAAACCTGCCACTCCCTTTAACCAGGTTAGTAAAAGTCTATTTTCCACCTAAGTGTGTGTGTGTGTGTGTGTGTGTGTGTGTGTGTGTGTGTGTGTGCAGGGTCTCACTACACAGCTCTGACTCATAGTGATCCTCCTGTTTCCTACCTCCCAAGTGCCGGGATTTTTCCACCTAATTTTTTGGAATATCAAAAGTGTGAAAGGCTCCTCCCAGTCCTCCTTCCCTGGCTGGTCAGCTCCCTGGGGGACTCGAGGTCGTGGCCCAACCGCGAGCACGGAAGCACTGTCCAGAGCGTTGGAGTTTCACTGCTCTGCTTGCTTCAGCATTGCTTTTGGGAAAAAAAAAAAAAGTGACTGTGTTTGGCTCATCGCGTGCATGTCCTGGACGTCGGGACGGATCCCCGTGCTGTGGATCTGCTGACCCCCAGGGGTTCATGCAGGGGCAGCTTGGGAATATGGCGCTGCAGGGCACTCTGGGAAGGTGACGAGGTGGCCCCTGGGAGCGCCATCCTCAGAGTGGATTATCAGAGCTCCTGTCGGTTCCCAAGGGAGCAGCCCGCTGTCCAAGCCTTGTGCGTGGCCCCGACTCTCCTGCTCCCTGTCTTCCCTTGTGGTCACTTCTCCTGGCTACCACATGCGACACCAGTTATCAGAGCCACATAGATGCCTGCACCACGCTTCTGAGCCCCAGGTCCGTGGGCTCGATGACCTCTTTTCTTTATGGGGAACCCAGCTTGGAGCGCTCGCTGGTGGCACCAACATGCGGATGAGCACTACAGGTCTACTGCAGCAGGTTCCTGCGAGGGGTCAGTCCTCTTGGTCTCTTCCAGTTCCTCGCTCTTCTGGTCCCAGCTCCCCCTGACAGGGAAATGTTCGCAGCAGTGAGGGTTCCCACGCATGTGACCGATTCTGGGTTCTGGGCATCGCTTCACTCCCTCTCGGTTTTGCATCCAAAGATTCACCCCAAAAACACTCAAAAGAGACATGGGAGGCTGGTGTGACCGCTGAAGGGTGAGAGCTTTCAGTGTCAGTTTCCTTCCAGGGTCTAGGCATATAAACGCATGCTTTGCCTTAGCGAAACACAACACTAACTCAGTCTGCGGGACGTATCCACCAGGAGGCGGCTCCAGAGTAGCTATTTCATGATCAACATCCCTTGGTTCCCAACTGTGGAAACATCACGACACATAGGTCTCTCCAGTGCGAGGTAACGGTTTTGGTCTTGGCGTCCCCAGACCTCATGTGCTCACAGGCAGGTTGTGGGGTGGTCAGTGGCAGAGGAGGACAAGTAGCAGCTTGCTGGCAGGGGGTGAGAGGGAGATCTCACCAAAGAGGTGGGCTGCTGGGACGCGGCCCGGGCCGGTCTCCCTCTGCCCATTCTTCCCTTCCCTCCCCCTCTGCTTCCCCGCACCCACACTGTGGACAGCCCGCCTCTGCCATGCCCACACACCATGCTGTCTTCTACCAACTGAACCAAAAGGAACCTCTCCTTCCCTGCATTGTGGGTGCTGGGCGCTGTCTCAACTGTGGGAAAGTGGCCAAGGGACAGACAGGCTAAAGCACATGGTCAGTCTTGATGGCAGAGGCAGAGGCTATGAGACTGTCTCTCAAGAAGAGCACTCCGCAGGAAACCCCTGAAGGGGACCTTGCAGAGGTCATCCTGCCATGGACGAGCCCTGCTCAGGCACGCTGAGCACAGAGAGCTCCGGGAAACTGCTGGGTCATGCAGCAGATGTGATGGGGGTCCGGCTGGACGGAGGCAGCCTGGTTCAGGATGTGCACTGCGTGCTCGGCTCCATGACGTCAGACGTCAGCACAGCGCTCCAGGCCTCTGCTGCCCACTCCTTGGCCTCAGCAGAGCCCTGCCAGCATCGTGCAGGCTCCAAAGATCTCACCGCTGCACTCCCAAGCCCAAGGAGCTGCAGACCACTCCAGGCACTGGGAATATTAGACAGCTGAGATGCTGTGTCATACTGCTGCAATCTGATCAGGCCAATGGGAACTTCCGCCATTTTTTTTTTCAATTTTAGGGTTTTTTTTTTTAATTCTCATTTAGTTTTACTTTTTGTTGAATGCTAAAATCAAAGCAGATACTTTAGGGTGTAAAAGAAAACTATTACACATTTTTTAACTTGGTCAAAGTGCAGACTTTTAAAATTAGCTAGATATTTGAATAAGATTTGTTCAATGTTTTTGGTACAGGGTCTCCCTAGGTAGCTTGGATTTGTAGTGATGCTCTTGCTTTCAGCCTCCTCAGTGCTGGGATTTCAGGCATGCACCACCATGCCCGGATTCAGCGACCAGCCCAGTGAGTCCAGGGACAGGGCCAGCGCAGCGTGTGGTGCCAAGGACCGAACTCCAGTCCCTGTGCTTACCTAAGCAGGTGCTTAGTCCACTGAGCTATCTTGCTGGCCCTAGGGAAGTTTTTTAAAGAAAGTAAGTGACATCATGGAGACCACATCGACAGAATCTGAAACTTGTTGATGCATCCTTAACTAGAATATTCCATTTGGGTTTTACTTATTTATTTTCTTAACAGGAGGAAAGGGGAGGATGAAAGCAGGGGAAGCAAAGCCTCAGCTGGGGGTGGGGCTTGAGAATTTTTTTTCTTTTCTTTTTTTTTATGGCCGGCCCTGAAGGTGGGGCTGGCACAGCATGTGGTGCCAGGAATCGAACCACAGTCCCTGCGGTTGCCTAAGCTTGCCTAAGCAGGCGCTTTAGACCTCTGGGCCTTCTCACCAGCCCCATTTTGGTTTTTAAAAGAGAATAAAAATGGGGAAAAAGATAAAAGACCAAAAACAATCTAGAATTTCACTAAACAAAATGATAGGATTTCAACGATGGCTGTTAGATTGTGTATCGTCATCTTCAGGTTAGTTAAACTGCTAATGCTTAAACAACCCCAGGGGTCTATTAGAGTTGACAGAAACAGGTAAAAGGTCTGCGGAAGGCCCCTTTTCGTTCTGTGTTAAAACAGCAACAAGGACAGAGGCGCAGAGAGATCCTTCTATCTCTGAAATACTAGAGGGGATTTGACGCCAAAGCGCCACCCAAATGGGCCTCAGAAGATGAAATGACTTATGGAAATCTGCCCGTGGGCCTCTCATAACAGCTGGCGACATGAGCACGTTTCCAGATGCAGATTGTGTGCCATCTACTATTAGGAGGAAAATTAACCTCTGCAGATTTACACCACAGCTGGCTGCGCCACACTTCTTTCTGTTCATCTGCTTTAAAAAACCACAGGCCAGCCCAGCAACCTTAGGCCTGCCATGCTGGGCTGAGTGTCCCTGCCAGCATGAGAACCCAGGCGCAGAATCTAATCTGTGACTTTAAAATGCCTGGTGTTATTAATAGGAAGCTCCCTGCCGAGATCTGAAAAAAATAAATAAAAATGTACATGTCACTGAATTCAACAATCCTTTGTAGCTATGGAACACAATGCACTGAAGAAAATCCTTTCGCTTTGATTTGTAAGCGTAGAGTCACGAGCCCTGCTATGTAACAGGAACATAAATTACTACAGGCATTCACAGCCTCCATGCACAAAGGCCTTTGCTACACTGACCACTCTCATGAAGTCTCGTGGCTTCAGAGATGGGTCTTTGGGAAGGTGGTCATCCGTGGATTCACTCATGGGTGGAATTGTGGCTGAACACGTGATCAGGAGGTGGGTCCCGGCTGGAGGCGGCCACAGGACAGAGGACATGACCCAAGTGGGCAGGTTCCAGCTCCTGACTCCTCCCTCGGCTTCCACATCCTGGCCCCCGTGCCGTGAGCAGCTCTCCTACGCCAGGCCCGTGCCCCCCCACTGTGGAGCTAGCCGAGTACACCTCCTCTCCAGGCAGCTTCACGGGCCAGGCATTCTGTCCCAGTGATAAGAGAGCGATCAATGCACTGTCCTGCATGCGGGAGGACAGGCTGGGTGCAGGCAGGGTGGGGGCAGGGGGAGGGGGAGAGTGGAGGCCGGACTCAGGGCCCTGCCATGCACTTAAAGGGACTGAAACTTAACCAGACCCGAATAGAATTTTGGCACTGCTCTGCAGTCCTTGACGCGTGGCCCCACCTTTTGCTCATATTTGTGAGATGCTAGATAAAAGAAGTATTTCATTCTTCTAACTGCTCTTTCTTTAATGTGGCCATGGGTGAAGGACGGACCCCTGGAGGGGCCAATGTGATTTATGTCCTCCCAGGCTCATTGGAAAGGGAGGGAAATAGAGTCATTGCCGCTGACACCTCGGTTAAATGAATCACTTTGTTTTTCAAAAGAAAACTAAAGAGAAACAACATAATCAATTATCTATTAATTCTTCCATACTGAGAACATTAATAGTGATTCAGCCTCAAACAAATTACCAGCATGACAAATGAGAAAAAATATGTCACCACAAGTTAGGAAACATAGGGCTAGTACTGCATCCTTGCCTGGATCTCTGCATTTATCACTTTAAACATGCACTGCTGCCATTCATTTAGGGTTTTTATCACTTGCTTCATTGGCTAGATACAGAATTATAAATTTGTTCAGACCAGGCCATATGCACTTTATTAATCTTGATGCCAAATGCAGCATTTTATTTATTATAGACCCTCAATAAATGAAAACATTTGGGTTGCTTTTGTTTTTAAAACTAAATTTGCGACAAAATTGAACCTCTCAACTAAAAATGATACTCGTGCCAAAATCTAGCTGTTCACAGGTAGTGTGTGGCAGAGGAGGCTAATTAATGAAGCTAATTTGAATCTGGACATACTAATGGGCTGCCGTTTCCTGTTGAGCCAGTCATTATTTGTCTTACCCGAGATGCAGTTACCTGAATTCGATATTAGAAATATAGCATATGCCAGAGTAGGTCTGTGATTACATTTAAATAAACTGTAAAGGTATGTAGTACAGACAGTATTAATACAAAAAAAAAAAAAAATTAGGAGCAAAAACTTATGCCAAAAAGAATGCTCCGGCAGAGGGCCTCATAGAAAAGTCATCTCCACGTCACCATTTTCCAGTCCTAGGAAGATCACATTCATAATTATTCACCACACACTCATGCACTGACCTTTATTATTTTTATTTTCATACTTATTTATTTTTTGTACCAGGAATCGGGCTCAGGGCTTTGTCCTTACGAGGCAGGCATTAGGCTGCTGAGCTACATCCACAGCCCTGCATTTCTTATTTTAAAGGCTTTAAAATTTTT
>PVJA010057386.1:0-10456 GCA_004027025.1 Myocastor coypus
CTGTCATATCTACCAGAGAGTTGCAAAGCTGGAGTGCACTTGCTTGAGCTTCACCACTGCTTTGATTGCTAACAATTCTTTGAACGAATTTTCTGTTAACACAAATAAGAGAAAATTACATATGGGGTTTTTAATGTGTAGATTTGAAGAATTCCAGAAAAACAGAAATGTATGGACTAAAATTCCAGTCCATGAGTTATTACTCTAGAAACATGACAAAACAGTGGAAGGTTTTCTGTGTATTCTTATTTGTTTTGCTTTTAAGATAAAAATTGTATCTTTAGCTTACTGTGTCAGCATCTCTTGGCGTAAGCTCCAGTCATTAGTGCTTGTATTCAAAAATTGCTTATGCAATTTTCACATGTTGCTGTGAATTCTTCTGGCAAAATTGGACATTTATTCTTTCATGTAACAATCTTCATGGAGCTACTACCACATATAATTATTCTAAATGGTGCATTAATTGAGATGGTAAAGGATACAACTACCTCACAAAACTTGACTCATGTCTTCTTATTGACCTATGTGTGCATTGTACGGTATCAGAAAAGGTCTCTTGACAACTGGGTCAATTGTTGATTTCTCATCCTATGTACTGCTTTTATGCTAAAGCTAAGATTGTTTTGCAATTCATATTGTCCCTCGTGGTCCACTCACTTGCCTTATGCAAATTACTTTTTTATCCCACTTAATACTCTGTCAAGAATCTGACTCCTACACTCATAGGAGCTCAAGCTCTCAGCATCCTCATAATCACTGTGCATAATCTTCAACTTCGTTTTGAGATAGCCACTAGCTCATGCTCAGAGGAGAAATCATGAAGCATAGGATGATAGCGATGCCGCTGAACACTCGGCCCAATGGTTTCCCTCATAATCTCACTTTTTCCCAAAGGATATCTGATGCTGTGATATTTTTTAGTTTGTGCATATTATGTTTTTTTCAGGGAAACAAATTCAATGAACCAATAGGAATTGGAAAGTGACAAACTATATGAAATCTCAGGGCTATGGATATGGTTTGTATCTTAGGAGTTGTGTTGAGAGTTTGGTTGTCAAGGTGGACATACTGGGACCCAGAACATTTAAGAAAGGGCCTAGTTGGGGTTCTTGAGGTCAGTTAGAAGCCCTGTCTTGAAAGTTGTATCCTAGTTAATTCTCACGAAAGTGTTGCTTTAAAAGCTAAAGCTTGGTCTTACTATCCCTCTGGTTTCCTATTAGAGAATGTAATTGCTTCATGGAACACGTGCTCATGCTCTTGCCATCTACCTGAATATCACACAGCTGGTGATATTTCTTACAGAGCTGTGCAATCACCCAGCTAAGAGGTTGTCATGAGAACTGAGCTGCCACAAGCACCATTCCTCTGAACTTCCATGAATAGGAACTAAGTAAGTTTCTTGTCTTTATAATATTACTCATCCCAGTTATATAATTTATCCTGTTTTGGATGAACTGAGCTTCTTGGTTATGTCTTTTTCTATTGTTGCTTTGAAAAAATTCTCAGTTGTAATAGTTTCAAATATGTCATATTAATTTGTCTCTGTTTTCTCCAACTATTTCATTATGTCAACGTCATACACTTTGCAATTGCCTCCCAGTTGTTGGGTGTTCTTGTTCTGTACTTTTACTTAAGTTTTCTCTGCATATTTACAGTTGAGAAGTTTCTATTTATAATTATCCAAGCTCTGTGATTCTTGTATGTGTCAAATCTATTCACAAATCTGTCAAAGATATTCTACATTTTTCTTAGTATTTTGTACTGTTTTTGATTCTCCCTTAGGGTTTTATCTTACAACAGCAAACAGAAACATCAAAAGGAAACCCAGCATTTGGAGGGAAATATATTGACATTGACAGGCATTGATCTCCCTTGGACTCCCGCAGTGGTTCTCAATCTTTCTAATGCTGTGACCCTGAAATACAGTTCCTCATGTTGTGGTGACCCAAAACCAAAAAGTAATTTTGGTGGCTACTTTAAAACTTTAGTTTTGCCACAGTTATGATTCAGAATGTAAATACCTGATATGCATTATATATTTTCCAATGGCTTTAGGCGACCCCTGCGTTGTCATCGTTCAACCCCCACCAGGGTCGCGACCCACATGTTGAGAACCGCTGGTCTAAGGCTTACAGTAGCTAAACAGAAAGTAAAGAAACAAAATGGCACATCAAGTGGAACTTGATTTATGAAGTGTGTATCAGAATGGCCAGCTATGTATCATAGTGTCCAGCCATTTCTAAAATACAGAAACAGTGAGAACTGGAAAAGAATCTAATATCTGGGTAGTTAACAAACTGAAGTATACTGCTGTGGGTGGTTCTGTTATCATTTAATTTTTACATTATCCAACTGTTCCTGTACATATTGTCTACTCACCATTAGAACACTTAGAATCTGTCTACATAGATAGATAGATAGATAGATACATAGATACATAGATAGATACATAGATAGATAGATAGATAGATACATAGATACATAGATACATAGATACATAGATACATAGATACATAGATACATAGATACATAGATACATAGATACATAGATACATAGATACATAGATAGATAGGGTATGTTGTGCAGAGTCTCACTACACAACCCAGACTCATAGTGATCCTCCTGTTTTCAGCCTCCTCAGAACTGGGATTACAGGCATGTGCCACCATGCCTAGACTCATTCACAGGCTCAGTGCCCCCGGGGGTAGGGCTCGTGCACCTTGTGCTTCCAGAAATCCAAACTCAGTCCCTATGTTTGCCTAAGCAGGTGCTTAGCCTACTGAGCTGTCTTGCTGGCCTTAGAGCAAATAGAATATTAATTTCTAGGTACGATAAATAATCCACTAAGCTACATGGCTGGCTCTAGGTTAGATGAATTACTATTTAGTTTCTCTGTCAAATAATTCCAAATCTTCTTTCATATCTACTATTACACATCGCTATCTTCAGTATAGTTGCTTAGTTTGCATATATATCAGCATATATAGTTAGTCAGGGTGAGAATTCTACCAGTTAACTGCTATTTTCAAAAACCTGTTGGAGATTCTTAGGATCATTGTCTTAACCATCTTGTGTTTATAAATGCATGGTTCTGCTCCTGCCGTATATTCACATTTATATCTAACTCTTTTGATCTTTAAGACTGCTTTTAGTATTTTGTATGACTTTTGTATATCTTTTTGAAGTACTACACAATATATTACATAATATTAACTGAGGCAAATAAGAGTTAGCCCGTGGTTTTATGTTTTTCTGATGAGTTGATCTGTTGTTTTGTTCATTTGTTTGTTTACTGTAGCTACAGATATTAAAAGTGAGCATTTCCTCTGGAAAATACTAGATTTGCCTTTCTGGTTTTTATGTTACGCTAAAGACCTCCTAAATAGGGACTGAAATCATAATTCTTTTCAGCCATGGTCTTCTGTTGTTTATGCAGGAGCCCTATTGAAGTGGCAGTAATGTGTTGAGGGAACCAAAGTCTTCCATAGTCCCACGAGGTGACTCCCATTTGTGATAAGCCGGTTCCTCTGAACTGTCAACTTCTTGCCTCGTGCTCAATCTCCTCCCACCACAAACGTTAAACGTGAGGAATGCTGGTGGCTATAGATGATTATTTTGTTTTCCTCCCATGGAAAGTTATAGAAGTCTTGAACAGGGTCTTTCTCTTATACCATGTAGGTTAGACAGTAAAAATCCTAGGTTGATTAGATTCAGGTAAAATTGTTTGTTTTCTAGTAAATCCTCTGTTAATGAGAACAGAAACCTACAGGTGCATGCCAAAGGGATTATTTATGAATACTTCTGACCTAGACAGCATAGTTTCTTGAGACTTTGTATCTTGGCGGCCTCCAGAGTTTACTTAAATACCTTTGCTCATGCCACGTGATCTTCACAAGAGGAAAACTTGATAAAATGTGTTTGAATAAACTCAGAAAAGATGGCCACTGGGATATTAAAGACAATGAAAACAGAAATAATCTTAGGCAAAGTAAATAGCATAAGTGCAGTTTTGCACTAGGTCTTAAAACATGAGGTTTTGCAATAGTTAATATGCATAGGTCTTGGGGCCTGGCGGGATGGCTCACTGGTCTAAAGCGCCTGCTTGGGAAAGATTGGGCGGCTTCAGGGACCGCAGTTCGATCCCCCGCACCACATGCTGCGCCAGCCCTGCCCTTGGGGTGGGCTGAGCCGCCATAAAAATGAGTGAATCAACAAACAAAAGTTTTTAAACAATAAATAAATAAATAAATAAATTCTAAAAAAAAAAATACGCATAGGTCTTGAAATCTCATCCTATACACATATATACGGTCAGATTTAAGGATGAATCGATTCATAAAGGACTATGGGCTGCAGCTTGGTTACTTACGTCCTAGCTGTCAGGCATAGCTTTAGAGAGCAGGGTTGTTTGGAAAGACGCACATGGTCATGAGAAGTAACAACAGTGTGATGGGGATGGTGAAAATAAAACGTACTCTGTCAGATGTTAGATGTGCTGAGGGTACAGTCTCATAACACAGACGAAAGAAATCATGTATTACTGGAGAATTTCGTTGGAAATAAACAGAAGAAGATCTCCTGAGTTCCAGATGAGCTCCCAAGTGGGCAGCCACATAGCTTTCCACCCCAGAGATAATTACAGAGAAGCAAAGAATTATTCAATCATTTAGTGGCCACCTATCGCAGGAGATTCTGTGGTTTTAAAGTGATCAGTTGGAACTCTGCTGTCTTAGCTAGTTCCTTAGCATGAAGGATTTAAAGTAAAGTAGTATTTTAAAGAGAATCTCATTAATTTGCATTTTAAATTCCTCAGAAATCAGGAGTTTACCAAGGAAAGACTACCCCTCCTTTTAGTAGGATGGGGCTGAACTCCACCATGTCCGAAGATCTTCACCCTGGGTCTCAACTACTAGTTCACAGTCTGTTTTCAACTCAGCTCTTGTCAATATAGTTGGTCTCTCATCTGTAGTGAGACCTCTTGATTAGCCAGATGCCTTGCTTGCAAGGTATTACATTTGTTTATTTTGATACTTGGAATTGAACTCATGACATGTTTGCTAGGCAGTTCTTTCAAGGTAAGTAAACTATTCCTTACAGCAGTGTAAATGTTAGAAAAACAGTCTGCTTCTTAGCAGCTGGCAGACTAAAGATTTTTGTTTCCAATTAACTTATAGTGTTGCAAATGTAAAGGAAGGAGAGTGAGATAAAAATTTTACTGTTCAGCATTAGCATATTAAGTTTGTACCATAAAATTAGTAGAAAATATAACTGATTGGTAAAATGTGTTCTCAGAAGTCAACACATTTGGTGAGTCTTACTCTGTTTTGCACGTATGTTTACAGATGACGCTTGAAGACTTAGGAGTGGCAATTACAAGAATGATAACTGGTTTTGCAGAGAATATTTGCATTTGACAAATACTGCATGCTTGGTACATGGAAGAATGACTTTACTGGGCCGGCCAGATAGCTCACTGGATTAAAGCTTCTTTGTAGGCAAATGCAGAGTCCAGGTTTCCAAAGCCAACCCTACCCCTGGGGCATGCTGAGTGGGTGACTGAGACTGGGCTTGGTGGCACTCACCTGTAATCCCAGCACTTGAAAGGCTGGAAACAGGAGGATCACTGGGAGCCTGTTCTGTGTAGTGAGACCCTGAGGATTCTGAACTAAATACCTAAAAAGAGAAGGCCTAAAGGGCAAGGCCACATAGCTCAGCAGATTAAAGTGCCTGCTTAGGCAGGAACAGGGCCTGGGGTTCGGTCCTCAGGGTGCCATGTAGTCCCCATCCCAGGAGTGTGCTGATACATAGACGGAGACTGGGGATGGTAGCGCATGCCTGTAATTCCAGTGTTTGGGAGGCTGAAGAAAGGAGGACTACTATGAGTCTGATCTGTGTAGTGAGAGGCTATAAACCCTGTACTAAATATATTTCTAAAATTTGAAAAAAATAGAATACCTTTATTGCATTTGTGACATTTAAAAATATAAAATGTGTCATACTAATATCCTAAAGTCTAAGAACATGAGGTAAATATGGTACTGGGTATTAGGGAAACTTGATCAGCCCATTGTTTGCTTTCCTGCTTCACCTGAGCCTTGGCAATGTACATGGTTGCCTTTGTTCAACCATGTGACCTTTCTCAGAGGAGACACTCTTCAATATGTCTTTCAATAATTGACTAGGAAAATACAGACATTGTATATGACAAAACTGAAGCTATCATAAGGGTACTGAAAATCTGACACATAGCATTGGTTCTAAAAAGTGTAGAAAATTTCCTTTCATTTGCAAGATATGGTTATCAAAATGTAATCTGCCAGTATTTTCCAGGGAGACATGTTGAACTCACCCTGTGACAATCAGACAACTTGTCCCATGTCTAATTCCTCAGGACCCTTCCAAAATGGCTCCCCCTCGCCTTCCTGCCAACCTTCCCACAACGAGACTTCATTCCCCAATTGCCTGGAGCTCTGATCCTAGAGTAGTAGGAAAGGAGCCCTCGGATCGTTGGTCACCTTCACATATATGCCCTGCCTTCCAGACTACATGGGGTTGGTTTTGTTTTTCTTGTAATACCTGGAGGACCACAGAGAGATCAACAACTGCTGCTATTTCTGTAGAGGCTGAGAACTCACTTCCATCTCAGAAGTGTCTGTGGTTATTTCTCACTTAGTGACTACCAAATTCTAGCAAAATCTCATGCAAGTAGTAGACACAGTATTAGATTAAGAATTGTTAGAGAAAACAATATTTATTTTTCAAACTGCGCTGTCAGTGTTTTCCTTCCAGATCTGTGGCTTTTGCTCCAGCAGAATGAGAAATGACAGTCAGCATAAAAGCGTGACAAGTAACAAGTGGACTGATCAGCATGTGACAAATCTTCCATGTCACTGCTCACATGCAGGGCATTCGGCTGACAGTCGGGAGAGGCCTAGTATTCATCAGAAAATGGATAATTAGGGTGATCAGCGGCCCTAGAATAGGAAAAACAATACATAATACGATGTTAAAAGCAGAGTTGATACTTACCTCCTGAAAGGTATAGAATCTCTTAATGAAATTACTTGTATGGGAAATGTTTCCACAAATTACTTCTACTGCCTTGTCTGGGATACAGAACAAAAGAACCAAGTATTCAGACAGGTTTCTGTCTGTTAGTTATATCTGTCAGTCTACAAAAGCATTACATCATCTTTCTTATTTCGAATTTTCAATAAAGTAAAATTTATGCCTTATGTAAGACAAGGAGAATTGTAGACTTTAGTTGAAACAAAGACATTTTCAGATGTATGATTTAGTGTTAGAAATTCACTCCCATATTCATAATCATTAGTTATTTACCCATAAGATATTGTGTTTGATCAAGAAGTAGAAAGGATATCATTTATGGATAATCTACCATATCCAAGGGGCTTACAATTGAATTTATTGATATGTATTCATTACCCAAAATATAAAATAATAAATATCAATCAATTAAATACCTATTTAATTTTCACTTAGAATAACTTATTTCTTGGCTCTCTGCTTCTACGTTAACACTTTTTTCTTTTTTTGTTCACACATAAAAAGCTACAACAGTCACATGTATCTACACCTTTTTGAGCATAGGAACTATTGCACTGTATGAATCTCTCACATATTATCACATTTATTTTCATTCTAAGTTGAAAGTAACACAGGTGGAAGGAATATGCCTTAATTTCTTAACCCTATAGATATTATTTGTCTCATCAATTGTATGTCATTTATGCACAATAGAAGAGTAAGGTCTATTGTTTGCTTTAAATGCTCCCCAACAGTGGAACTTTTTCCTGCATTGTTCCCTTGATTCGTGCTCTTCATTGAGATGCATGTATTTCAGTAAACCAGAAGCAGGTGTTCTACTGATTGTCTTAATGGCAATCTTTTTAAAAGAAAATGCAGTTTTTGTTCTGAGCAGTGATGCAGTTAAAGAAAGATTTGAGTGTGGTGGCACATGCCTGTAATCCCAGCACTTGAGAGGCTGAGGCAGGAGGATCAGCGCAAGTTCGAGACCAGCCTGGGCTAGAAAGTCATGAAATTGATTGTATGCCATAAACAATTTCAAATGAGGGAGTAGGGAATTTTTGGATTGGACCACAGGATTGATGGGGTTACTGGTAATGTTAGTAACAAGTTTTGGGGAAAAATGGTTTATGCCTCAAACCTGAAAGACTAAACACGCCATCTTGATCGTATCCCTGGTGTATATCCACTAGATAACTGTAGAACAGAGAGGCCTGCATAGCTTATACATGCAGCAATGATACTGACTGATTTGAAACATTCCATGGAATAAGGAGTGCAGAGGCCATCTTGTGGAAATCCAAGCTGAATGTGAATTGCAATTAACTTTTTGCCAAGGTAAAGGATTAAAAGTAACCTATAAACAGGGCTCTGGAATGCTTACTGTATCCTTAACACAAACTGGCCTATTTCCCCTTAGTGTTGTGAGAAGTTTTAGCAATGACATTATATTTTTCCTCAGAAAATAAATTAAGGCAAAGTATTTACTGAAGTTACTTACATATCAAGAGTAATATAACGAAGATTTTTGTTCAGGCCATCTAGGACTTTCATGTCCTCTGGGGTCAATTGGAAGTTAAAAACCTATTACAGAAAAGTTTTATTGTATTTAGGCTTCTTATTTTTCAACCAGGAAATTCCAAATGAATGGTACAGATATATGAAGAGTTTCAAATCATTATTAAGTATATAAAACAAAAAAGTCAAAGAAGTAGTAAGTAACAGGTAAAAGAGTGAATAAAGATCCATTCTGATATAAAATATACTGAAACTTACATATTTCACACTAAAAGATATTTCAAGATATGATGAATAAGAAATAATGCTGCCACATTCAAATAGGACAATATATTGTACTCAGAAAATTCAGAAAGATCTAGACTCACAGTTTGAAACATATAAGACATTTTGGCAATTTTCATGAATTGATTTGGATTTCTATAGCTTAGGAAAAGACAGAATGTGAAAAGTGCTTTTTTTTTTTTTTTTTTTCTAAATAGGGCAGGAAGTGTCCAAATACAGTCATGTCATGTCCAAACAACGCAGAAACTGGGCTGGAAAATGATCTCATTATCTCAATTTGGGACATATTAAACGTCAGAACAATTTAATTCCTGAGATATTGAAAATGTGGATATTTAAATGTACAATGATAATTTAAGAGACAAAGAGAAAAATAAAAAATGTCAATAGTCTAATGATGATGAGCCTATATAATAGGCATTTTGCTTTATTCTTTGAACTTTTGTCAAAAATTAAAGTTTTAGTACAAACTTAAATGTCATTAAGAAATTATTTATATGTTTCTATAATTACATCTATCACAATAAATAAAAATGCCATGAAGGAAAAAATATGAAAAGTATTATATTAAAATCATCCATATAATTGAAATTTGTATCATACTCATGGGTTATGAACATGAATATTGTCAAAAAAGTCACTTCTTTACAAATAAATCATCAGTTTCAATGGAATACTAAGTAAAAAGTTAAAGAAAATTTGGTAGATTGATAAGATGATTCTCAGTTTTACTGATGAAGCAATCACCCCAGAATAGCAAAATTTTTAAATAAGAGAAGGAATAATAGAGATATTTGCCATTCTAGACAGAAGGGTTGATCTTCTAATACAATGAAGACCACAGTGCAAAGTAAATACGCATGTTAATTGGTCAGTAATGTACGTATTGCTGCTGGAAAACATGACCGTCATTTAGATATCATGTCTGCATTTCAATCTTTATCTCCCATAATTCTAAAATTCTGCAGCTAAATAACAATTAGTTTCAAAGGAAATAATTGAGAGTTTTATTAGATAAGGTAGCAAAGTATTTCACTGCTCCTAGATTAGAAAAAGAGAAGACATCCTCTGTGCAAAAAATAAGGCATGTTGGACTTGACCAGGATGGGAGAACTTTAGTTCATAAAAATAAAGCATAAAGATAAAGAAGACATGAATAGATTTTAGGGGAAACATTTCAACAGATACACTTAAATCTGAATACATAATTATGGCAGATTGAGTATAAAAATTATCTACATATTTCCACACTATTTACATGAATATCTTGTGCTCTAAATGAAGGGTCTCTTTTCTCTACTTGAGTTTTTCCTGTCCTATAATTTGCATTGGCCACTAGAACTTGACAGAACTACTAATGTACAAGATTCAAGCTCTTCTACATTATTACTATTACTAAGCTTCCCAGACATCATCAACACAGTGCATTGGGAAAGTATTATTTGAAGAGGAGAAAAAGCCTGGATATTTGGCAAATGAAAACCATGTATAACCTGTTCCAGCCCAGCCCAAACCGCACCGCTGGGAGCTGAGCCTGCGCACCCACCGCGGATAAACCCCTGCCCCCCTCTGCCCCGCCTCTGCGTTCCCGCGACTAACTTCCTG
>PVJA010057387.1:0-10457 GCA_004027025.1 Myocastor coypus
AATTGAAAAAAAAAAAAAAAAAAAAAAAAAAGATTCACTGGGGAAACTAAAAGAGGAGCAAAATGTAACGGAAAATGCCCTCCCATCCAGTATCCTGTTTCTTCAACGTGTTTTCTGTTTCTTTGTCACTCAAGTAATAGTTCCTGTTCCTGTTCCTGTTCCTGTTCCAGTTCTGGTGGCTCCCATCTCAGAAATGGCTGATCACTGTGAAGCCCATTGTGGAAACCAGTCCCCAGTTGATAAATCATTCTGCCTCTGTATATCCTGCTTGCTTATCTCAGATAAGCTGTAGATGGCCAGGAGTCAGGGCCTGATATTCTAGAAATCAATGCTTAGTGACAAAAACGAATCTGCCTCCAAATCCTGAGTGTTGTTTTGTTGTCTGCTTGCCATTGCAACATGAATGCAGCAAATATAAATGTTGATGAAGTTTTAATGTTTATTAAAGGTAGGAAGAAAAACAAAAGGATGGGGACAAAACAGGCCCAGCAGAGTGTGCTCAGGTCAAGTAAAAGTAGGAAATGGCAAGGAGAAAATATATCCTAATGTTACAATTGAGTGGCCAGAACTAGTTCAGGTTCTGGAGTACAACAGTGAAAGAATTTTTAATTATACACTTTACAGTATGTACTCGTAAGGTGAAGCTTGAATCATACCAACAGAGACTACCTGGCTTGACTAAAAGCGGCATGACATGAAATTTGTTGTACCTGGGTGCAGGCAAACAGGACACAAAAAGGTGATGTGTGTGCTACAAAGGAAAATTGAACTTCTTTATGGGGCTTGGACAACGGGGGTTAGGGACCTTCAGCGAAGAGACGATCTGGGCACATATTGTGCTAGAGTTTTCTGAATGTATGCGCACTTCAGGGTGCAAAGTCATTGGGCATCTGGTATAAATGTTTAGGTGCCTTCGGGTGCTCCTGGAGCACCAACCTCCAAGCCTTCTATTGTCTTATGTTTACCTCTTTTAGGACAATGGAAGCAGGAATACCCACTTTATAGTTGAATAGAGCAAAGGGAGTGACTCCCTCGCTCCTTTGTTTCTACCTGTACTGTTATTATAGACAGTTAAGTTAGGTAGAACTATTACAGGCAGTCAGACATGGCCAGGCCTTCAGGAGCCAGTGCAGAAGATAAGACAACTTGCAAATGGTGGGGATGCACAAACATATACTTTGACGGACAGACCCCAAGACAAAAGATGAGAGCACATGGGAATATACCCATGTACTTCCCCTAAGTATAAACATAGGAATGAGACTCTAGATAGGTATTGTGACCTTGGGAAAGCCAGGAAGAGAGACCAACCCACTTCCTCCAGAAAAAGCCCCTCTTCTATTTCACGCTCAGCTGCTATGTGACTTGCTTTCCCATTTGATCCTCATTTAACCAATATAAACTGAGAAATTATACCCGTATTCTCACTAGTTGGCTATAGTTTTGTCCCATGTCATGCCCACTTTATAATTTCCCTTTTTTCCCCATCATGGACCAAACTTCCCTGTGGTTTTACTCTATAAACATCCCCAGAAAAGGCAGGGTCTTCAGCGACCTGCTCGGGACTCCTTCTGTCTCTCTCTCTCTCTCTCTTAGACAGAACTTTTCTTTCCCAAATAAATATATTCTGCTCTTAACCTCTATTGTTCCTAGAATTCATTCTAAGATTTTAAAAAATGGAAACTCATACCAGACATCTATCAGGTTGAGAGTTTCTTTCCTGTGTACAATTATGACAGTGTAGGATAGGCTACCATGAAGATACACAATAGGAAACACTTCCTGGCAAGGGCACCTTTGTTATATTTCCTGCCATGGCGCTGATGTGGCATGCGGGACTGAGGATCAAACCCTGGTCCCTGTACTTGCCAAAGCAGACACTTCATCGACTGTGCTATCTCACCGGCCCCCATTCTTAATTTAATTTCCATTAATATGGCTCATCACTCAACTCCATCTCACACCCTCCCCTAGCTAGTTGCCTTACTCATAGACTAAATAAATGAGTGTCTGCACAGAGACCATGTTCAGGTTAATGTCTTCACTTGGTGGTTCTGTAGATCAAAATATAACATAAACACACCCCTCATTACTGAAGGTAGAAAGAAAGTAATTTAGAACCAAGATTGAAATGCACAAAGGTCTTCACTTTTTTCTATGTTTCAGTCAAGCCCTCAAATAAGAATAGTGATAACTTCATGGAGCCGATGAAGTCACAAGTTTTGTTAGAGAAAGAAATGGATGGGTGGATGTTAGAGAATGCGGGTGGCTGCTTCTTGTCAGGAAAAAGACGTCAACTGCTAGGAATGGAGCCCTGGCAGGCCAGCCCACTATTCCCGTGCAGGGCTTCCTGGTGCATGGCCTGGAGGTGCCAACACAGCCAAGCAATGTGACACACAGTGCTGGCACCTGCAGCAACAGGCTCATGGTAACTGCCGCATGTTTGGTCTTTGCTTCTTGCCATGCAGACTTCCTGTGCTTCATGCTGCTTCCCAAGTGTGATCGCCTTAAGTCTCATAAATTCTCTAAGCTCCTAAGAAACTATTTTCATCAAACTTGTCTGTCATTTCTCTGTGACATGCAACTAGGAACTCCATCAAAACTGACATCAGTGAGACCTGTTTCCTTCATTCTGTTGCTATTTGCATCTCTGGGTTTCATGAGCTCTTTGCCAAGCTTTCTTTCTTACCTATCAGAGCAGGTTGGAGCAACACTGCAATGGCTGTGTGAGTCTGTTACTGAGATCTGGGCTCTAGGGACTCCTTTCAGAGAGTCTTCTAGTCTTGTCTTGAGCAAAGAACTGGATAAAACAAGTGCAAAAGGTGGTGAAGCTTTACATTTACTAAACCGGAAAAGAAGTATGTTCTGAGACAATGTGTGGGTCAATTAAAGATAGAAAAAGAAGTCTCTTTAGGGTGGTAATGGACTACTATGGCCAAGAGCTCAGTGGTGGCCAGCTTTCATATCTCCCATGCCTCAACTGAGATGTAGCTTAGGGCAGACTATCAGAAGCTTGCTTCAGAGCTCATGAGGGAGACTGAAGGTAGTTCTCTGTGATTGGTCCAGGCACAGGGTCTTGGGAACTATTTTTCAACACGTCTCCTGGATCACTGTGATTGACAGGTCTCACTCACTTGCTTCAGTGGTTTGCCACGGCCTGATCTCTTCAAGCTGTGAGCCACGCCACCTTCTTCAGCACTCTGCCCTGTGTCATTCCACTTGACTTGAGATCTCTCACTGTTGAGATCAGTGGTCTTAGTGTGGGGCTGGCAAAACAGAAGACTGACATTTCTGTGCCTCTTGCTGATGGATGATAAAAGCTAAAAACAAGGCCAGCCAGAGCTGAACCCCAGGGCAGCACCACAACAGCAAACTTCGCTTGGATCAGAGGGGAAGCTTCAGTCTACTGTATTTCCAGCAGCTCCTCTTCACTAGCAGGGCATCAGACCTTGTCTTCGGAGGTGCTCCCCAAATTCTGTACATATAATGAATCATATTCTGCATTTTTTTCATGATTCAGTGTTGTCCACAAGCTTTCAAACTAATATCAGTATATCGTATTAAAGTCTCATTCAGGTCAACCCACGTCAAGGTACAGTGCTTGTCCCACACCCCATGAGAGTTCGGAATGCTTCCTGAACTTCACCTCTCTTCTGATCAAATCAAAGACTAAAGCTTCCATCTATCCACCCTTCTTAGCCCTGCGGGCACTTGCACATGCTTGCTAGAAAGCAGTCTAATCCAAGTTTTGCTTTTCCAGTTGCCTAGCCTATCCTCTGAACACCCTCTTGATTTATCTTCTCCAAAGGTGTGATCTCTTTACACACACTGATGGACGAATGCTCCGGATCAGCACTCATTCTCAGTTGGAAAAGCATCTGCCCTTCACTTCTATGTGAGACTGGAGAGTTCTCACTTATCAGAGAAGTGCTAGTCCTGTCTCCTTGGAGCAGACGAGCACTAAAAGGATCACTTCTACGAGCTCTTCAACTCCTATATAAAGTAAAATATACAGGAACCACCAAACCATTCCTAGGCACTATGCTCCCTTAAACAGTCCAGTAGAGCAAGGCTGGTACTTAGGAGAACAAAATGAAAGTTAAAAAGTCACTACCATCCTCATGCTCCTGAGGATTTTAAGGTTGTTCCTTCTGTTGCTTCCTCAAATAAAGATTCATCTAATAATCACATCTAAAATCAAACCTGAGGACAACTGAACAGCTGCTAATCAGATCAGTGTGTCCCAGATGAAGGGGCCTGCAGGCTTCTTTCCAGGTTCTTGGTGTCTTGAACAAAGACCTGGGAGAAGCACATGAGAAAGGTAGAGAGGTCCTTGTTTACTGATGGCAGCTAGCAGGTGCACTGACAGGGTGAAGGCGCATGGGGAACAAGCTCTCAGTGACCTGGAAAACAAGGAAAGGGGTCCTTGTGTCTGGAACTTGCTTCTCCCTCCCAAACATAAGGCCCTAGGACAGCTGACCCATCAAAAGTCCAACCCTGGGCCAGCCAGATAGCTCAGTGGACTAAAGCACCTGCTTAGGCAGAGTGCAGCGGCTGGGCTTTGATCCTTGGCATGCTGTGCCACCCCACCCTGGGGATGCACTGAGACAGTGATTGAGACAAGATGGTCATGCACGCCTATAATCCCAGCGCTTGAGAGGCTGAAAACAGGAGGATCGCTACGAGTCTGATCTATGTAGTGAGACCCTGTAGACCCTACACTAAATACAATTTTTAAAAAATTTAAAAAGTCCAACCTGGCACCTTTACTGCCCTATCCATTCCCTCAGTTTCCCCAGATACCAGAGGTACTGCAGGCCTGAGAAAAACACTGCTCTGATTGGCCTCACACCCAAAACCAAATCTAATGAAGACCTGGAAATACTGCTTTCTGATTAGTGCATGTACAGTGGTCAGGTCCTGGAGTCATTATGGGGCCTGTGTGCTGCCCTATCTCTGAGGCTTTATGACCTTTGTTGAATTTTGAAAAGGCATTTGTCTGGTTTGCCCAGACCTAATCTCCTGTCCATCATTATCTACCATTTAATATCCCATATCTCACATATTATAAAATATTCTTTTGTATCCCAGTATGTATGGGATACATACAAATTCTAAATCTTTTTCGTACACTGTCCTTGATGATTGTTTCATTACTTTTCACTCCCTGCTGGGGCAAATATCCAACACCCAACATGAAGGAAGGAAAGGTTTATTTAGCTCATAGTTTGTGGAAGGCTCAGTCTATACTCAGCTGGCTCCCAGGCAGGGTGGCACACGGCAGAGGGCAGCAGTTCATGGCAGCAGAAAACAGCCAAGAGCAAAGGGAGGGGCAGCAGCTGTGTCTTCCAACCAGCCTCTCCTCCCTCCTTACGTTATAAACAAGCTACCCTGGGGCCGAGGGTGTAGCACTCACACCACATCCATGCCCTCCTCCTGCACAGGATGAGGATGTTTACAAACTAAGAATCCTGGTAACTATACTTCTAAACTTCTCAAGTTGACACTATGTGTCAACTCATACAGATGGCTTTAGTATAATCCCTTAAATTCCTGATTGGACAGAATGATTCTTTCAAAACATCCTCTAGCTGGGCATGGTAGTTCATTCCTGTAGTCCCAGTACCTGGGAAGCAGATTCAGGAAGTTCAGAAGTTTAAGTTCAGTCTGAGCAACTCACTAGCACTACATCTCACAATAAAAATATAAAGAGCACTGGCAATATAGCTCAATGTAATGATACTAGGTTCAACACCCAATACTGGAAATGCCCCAAATATTGCATGGCTCATATACTAAAACATGCTTAACTATGGATCTCCTCTCTGTCTCTCTCTCTCTCTCTCTCTCTCTCTCTCTCTCTCTCTCTCTCGCACACACACACACACACACACATGCACACATGTCTTCTGTCTATACACCACAGACCAGCATACCCCCTCCCCAATCTAACACAAAAATCCACATGGGAGGCCGGCCAGGTCCAGAGCTGCCTGCCTTGACCCTTACCGTTATCCCTGTGTAGCCACCTCTGCTCCTACGGCTTCTCATATCCCCACGACCACCAATTCTGCCAAACTTCTGGAATCCAGCTTCCTCTGGACCCTCCAGGATGAGAGACATTTCTATAAACCTGTGTGGTCACCTCCCTGGAGGGGATCCCGTACAGGTGACAGGCAAGTGAACCCACACAGGATGTAGTACTGAGATGTATGTTGCTCTCCAGGTAGCCCCTCACCAATAGGCCTCCCAGGTACCCTGCACTAGGACAGAAGACACCTCAGTATCATCTCAACTCAGTCACATTCTTAGACTGGGGGCAGTAACAGCTCCATAAGCACCTCTAATGTACAGTTGTAGCTTTGGAATATTTCTTTGCACTTCAATAAATCAAAGAAGATAACATAGGAGAAGGGAGAGAACAGAACTATAAAGATGGTTCTGCCCTTGGTTTTCTCTTGGTGCTGCAGAGAAACAAGTTTTAGAAGTGCAAGGTGACTGCCTTCTTCCTTCCCGCATCCCCTGAGTCACAGATCACAGGGACACGTGCTTCTTGAGGTCAGCTTGGACACACTTTAAGCTAGTATGACTGAAAGGGGACTTTGTAATAATGGCAAGAACATGCCTCAAGCATTCACTGTGCCCAGCAGGTTGGAGTTCCTGGCATCTATTTACACATGGGGGGGGCACCATCCTTAGCTCTGTGAACCTCAGAGCAGAGTTTCTGAGACACAGGAGGTGTTCAGACCTGCTAGCTGGGTGAAGAAAAAAATAAGTACTCTATAGGAAACTGTGGCCTGCTACCCTGCATCCCTGCCTCTTCTCTTACTAGGGAATGCTGGTAAGAAGAGGCAAGCAGTAGCTTATGCCTCCCTGGACTGCTGTGAATACCCAGCCTCCTTACCCCTTCTCAGCCTCTACTTCTGTTTTTGTATAAAGACACAGAGGAGGGAGCTGAGTAGTGAGACACGAGGCTCACACTGGCCTGTCGGGCTACCATACCAAAGCTCCACAGAACAGCTGGCTCAGAAGTCTACTTCTCCTAGTCCTAAAAGCTAGAAAGTGTAAGAACCAGGTACAGACAGATCTCATGTCTGCTGAGGGTCCCCTTGCATGCTGAAAGATGGCTGTTCTGCACTACATCCTGAAGGGTGGCAAAGGGGCTCCAAGTCCTTTCATAAGCATATATCCCATTCAGTCCGCCTTACCTGGCCATTTCCCAACAGTGCCCCCTCATATGTTCCACTGAGCATTAGGATTTGACCAAGGGGGTTGTAGGAGAGCACAAACCTCCTGAGCCTAAGAGGTCTGAGCTGCATGTACCCCTGTGGCCTCCTGCCAAGGATGTGCAATTTCTCCAAGGTTCCAATAGGCACTATGCAGTGCCGCACAGCATGGACCATCTTGCACGCCCTACATGAGAGAGCTGCTGTGTTAGTCTGCTTTCCATACTGGGACAGAAACCCAACATAAATGACATAAAGGAGATGCAGATCCCTTGGCTTGTAGTTTCCGAGGGTCTAGTCCATAGCCACATGGCTCCATTGCTTTAGGCCTGAGGCGAGATCAGGAGCTGCTCAGCTCATGGCAGCTAGGGAAGAGAAAGAGAAGGAGCAGCAGACAGAAGCCCAGGGATAAAATAATCTCCAGAGGCGCAAGCCCAGTGTCTGCCTCCCACAGCTTGCCCACACTCTCGGTGGCCCACTGCTCATGGCTGTGAGCCTCACTAGCCCCACCTCTGATCATCTCTGCCCTCACTAAATGAGTCTTTGGAAGGCGTTTCTGCATGAACCATGACAGCCACCCACAGGCACAGGGATCCCATTAGCAAGAGGCCCAGGCCAGACACTGGGTGCAGAGACTGGGGAGGAGTAGAAAAGTTAGGTCTCCTATACACACAGGCAGGCCCTGGGGTGATCCCCCTAGGGGAGGGACATCAGAGCTCACTGATGTCAATCAGAGTAGCAGTGACAGCTACAGAGAGAAGATGGCCTGGGAACACTTGGATACCCCCACTCACCCCAGTGCATACCAGGGTGCAAGCGAGTGCGGCTGCCCATCCCTTCCCAGCTCTTGCTCAGTGGCACTAGGTCAGCAGCTACAACTGAGCAGCACTGAGGAATTTGTCCCACAGAGACCTTAAATCACTGTTGTCAGAACATGCCCTGAAACAATAGAAATCAGGACTCTTCTTCCAAGAAGCAGCCGAGAGCCATTAGCTGTTTCTCAGTCCTCCTCATCATCCTGGGTTCCCACTCTGCTCCCTCAGCCCTGGGTGAGAGCTTGTGGCAGAGAAGGAGAGCACCTTGGGGAAGCACCGTGCTGCTCCCCTCACCAAGCCCCTGAGATGGAGAAGGCGTCAGACATCTTAGACAGCAGTCTAGAGCCAAGTGTCAGGTCAGCGCTGAAATGGGCCCTAATAAAGGAAAGAAGGCCTGCGAGATCCGCTCAGGTGTTGGAGGAGAGGATTGGCCATGTGCTGTTGAGGCCAGAGATGGGGAGGGCTCTTCTTTGTTTCTACCCAGCAAATAGAGGGCTTCGGGAACCTTCCCTCTGCCTTCTCCTGCAGTCACTCCCTATGCTCACCTGGATCCCCGCTTCCACTCGGGTCTCCAGTCAGCTCCTTCTGCTGGAGCAGGGACATGCTCCTCTCACAGCAGTGCAAGACACCTCCTGTGTGATTTCACAGCACAGTGGACACTGATAGCCACTGTCCCCCTGAATCTGCAACTGGAGAGAAGAGCACAGCTGAGCAGCTGGGGTGCCGGTGCCCTGCAGCAGTGCCCAGAGCTCTCCCATTGTTGATTTTCAAGGACACTGTTGAGGGGACGCCCAAGGCTATGCTTCCTGACAGACACAATCTTAACACAAACAGCTGAACACAGAGGTGTGTGACCTTTAGCTATAAGCTGAGATTGCTGAAATAACCAAAGAGGAACGCTGCACCCTAACAAGGAAACGAGGCAAGATGCAAATGTTGTGCAGCTACCCCCATCCTATGGACCAGAGCCTTCTTGCTGTGAAGCTATAGGGGCAGAGTGGGGTATTTACAACGCAGGCCTACAAGCCCCAAAATGCTTACTCTCTAGTCAGGCATGGCAGCACCTGCTATTACCCCAACACTCTGGGAGGCTGAGGCAGGAGGATGGAAAATTCCAACCCATCTGAGGCAATTTAGTGACAATCTCAAAGTAAAAAAAAAAAAAAAAAAAAAAAAGGCTGAGGACACAGCTCAGTGCCAAGGACTTGGGTTCAATCCTCGGTATTGGGAAATATACAAGTTTGCTGTTTCTGCTAGGGGCCAGGGACATTCTCCTTCCCAGGACATACAATTTGTTTTGCTAATGGGTGACTTAAAAGCTATGTCAGCTCCTGACATCTGAGGCCAACCAGGGCCCTGGCCTCATTGTGTGGGTTAGGGTATAGCTGGGTGCAATGGGGGACCAAAGGAAGTCGGGCATCAAGTTCCATGCAGCCAGGACCGAGCCTAAATACATTTTATAGCCCTTCCTCTCTGCTTTTCCCAACCATGGCCCTACCCTATCCCGTGACCGTGAGCCTCAACAAGGGCCACAAGGTGACCAAGAATGTGAGCAAACCGAAGCACAGCCACCATCGCTGACGCCTCACCGAACACACCAAGTTCCTGCAGGACATGATTCCGGAGGTGTTCGGCTTTGCCCCCTTATGAGCGGTGGGCCATGGAGCTATCCAAGGTCTCCAAGGACAAACGCGCCGTCAAGTTCATCAAGAAAAGAGTGAGGACACTCATCCGCCCCAATAAGAAGCGTGAGGTGCTGAGCAGCGTGCTGGCTTCCATGAAGAAGGCAGCTGCCAAGGAGGACTGAAACCCTCTGGAATAAAGTTTTGCAGGAAAAAAAAAAAAAGAACTGTATCTACCTGGTCCCAAAGCTTAGCTGGGCACCACCCAGAAGTTCGGGCAGCAACTTAGCTGTTGGAAGAGGAAGCAGAGGAGGAACTTGGGAGGAAGGGGTGCCTGGGCCTCAGTTGCCCTCCAAGTGTGCTGTCCCCACCGGCCTGTGGAGGAGCACTCGCCCGTGCAGGGGCTCCCTGAAGCAGAGATAGCTCAGGTTCAACTAGAAGCCCCGGGGAAGGGATTTTCCCCAACCGCCGAGTTCAGCCTTGTCCTGCCCAGTGGTTCCACGCCCTTTGTGAGGCCCCGCTAGACAGCAAGATCCTGCTGGGGAGGTCGGAGGTTGGTCACTCCATGTCCAGCTTGGCTCCACGCAGTGCTCCTGTGGGTGCCTGCCCACAGCTGCGCCTCACCTGCTACATGCTGTGCGTTTGCTCTTGCCGGCCAGCTGCGTGGGGCGGGGAACATCCCAGCCTTCCGCAGTGTGCTGTGGAGGTGGAGAGTGAGTCTTTGGGTCAGAGTGAGGGATTTGTGTTGCAGTGGAGGGGTGCAGGTAGGGGTGGGGTGGGGTGGGATTGTGTTG
>PVJA010057388.1:0-10456 GCA_004027025.1 Myocastor coypus
AAAAAAAAAAAAAAAAAAAAAAAAAAAAAAAAAAAAAAAAAAAAAAAAAGAAAATGAAGGGGAAACAAATAAATTCTCTAATGCTGCACTTCAATCATGTAGAAAATGAAGAGCTAACTAAATGCAAAGCCAAGAAATGGGAGGAATTTATAAAGATTAGAGCAGAAATTAATTCAATCAAGATGAAGAAAACAATACATAAATTAATGAATAAGATAACTGGTTCTTTGAAAGGTTAAATAAAATTGGTAAGCCCTTAGTTAACATTATCAAAAAAAGAAAGAAAGAATTCATATTCAAGAAATAAGGAATAAAAAGGGCAAAATTACTACAGAACCAGTGCTGATACAGAAGATCATTAATAGCTACTTTGAGAATTTTTACTCCCACAAAAGTGAAGACACAGATGAAATGGACAGATTATAGAAAAGTACAAATTATCAAAACTGAAACAAAAAGATATAAGAACTCTAAATAACCCAATAACGAGCAATGAAATACAAAATGTAACGAAAAAACTACTAACAAAGGAAAGTCCATGACCTGATGGATTTACCACTGAATTCTATAAGAAATTTACAGAAGACATAATCCCAGTACTACTCAAACTTTTCAACAAAATTGAAAAGGAAGCCATCCTCCAAAAATCGATCCTAGAGGTAAGTATTACACTGGTACCAAAACCATAGAGAGATTCAACTATAAAAGAGAACTACAGAGCAATTTCTCTCATGAACATAGAGGCAAAAATCCTCAGTAAAACCCTCAATACCAGAATACAGCAAATCATCAAGAAATTTATACACCATAACCAGGTAGGATTCATCCCAGGGATGCTAGGATGGGTCAGTATATGCAAATTGATAAATGTAATACACTATATCAATAGAGCCAAAGCAAACAAGTACATGATCATCTCAACTGATGCACAAAAGACAAATGACAAAGTCTAACACTCATTCATTTTCGAAGTACATTGGAATAGATGGCCTTTACCTCAACATTGGAATAGATGGCCTTTACCTCAATATGATAAAACCCAACTATGACAATCCAATGGTTAACATAATTCTAAATGGGGAAAAACTGAAGTCTTTTACTATCAGATCTGGTAAGAGACAAGGATTTTCTCTAGCACTAATCCTATTCAATATAGTTCTAGAATCATTAGCTACAGCCATTAGACAAAAGAGAAATAAACAAGAATAAGCATAGGTAAAGAAGAAGTTAAACTATCATTGTTTACAAATGACACAGTAGTCTACTTGGAAGACCCAAAAGTTCCACAAAAAGCTAGTAGAATTAGGACACAAATTCAGTAGCATAGCAGGTTACAAAGTCAGCACACAAAAGTCAATGACATTCCTCTACACAAATGACAAACACACTGAGAGAGAAATTAGAGAAGCAATACCTTTTACAATGGCACCACAATGAAATAATCAGGAATTCATCTAGCCAAAGAAGTAAAAGATCTATTTAGTTAAAACTACATTACTCTGAAAAAAGAGATCCTTGAGGATTTTAGAAAATGGAAAGATATTCCCTGCTCCTGAATAGGAAGAATCAACATGGTGAAAATGGCTGTACCGTCTAAATTGTTACACAAATTCAATGCAATGCCATAAAAATAACATCAACACACCTCACAGACCTGGAGAAATCTTTCCTAAAATTTATTTGCAACTAGTAAAGACCTAGAATGGAAAAGACAATCTTGGGCAACAAAATAATGCAGGAGGCAGTATAATTCCTGATCAAAAGATATACTACAAAGCTACAGTGATAAAATCAGCATGGTATTGGCAAAAAAATAGACCTGAGGATCAATAGAACAGACTAAAAGATACAGAAGCAATTACAAACACACTCATCCACCTTAGGTTGGACAAAGAGGCCATACATGTTTACTGGAGGAAAGGTAGCCTCTTTAAGAAATGGTCCTTAAGAAACTGGCTCTCTACATGATGCAAACTAGAACTTCACACAGGTCGATGACCACATGCTAAATTGCAGTCAAAATGTATTAAAGATCTAATTATTAAAAGAAAAACATTAGATCTTCTAGAAGAGAAAGTGTGAAGAAATCTTGAAGACGTTGGGGTAGGAAAAGAATTCATGGACCAAAAAAATGCACATTTAACACTCGAAAGAATCAACAACTGTGACTGAGAAGTTTTGGAACATCAAAGGAAAAATGAACAGTGTGAAAATACAATCTACCAATTTCAAAAAAAAAATTAACTAAGAAGTATTCAGACAAAGGTCTTCTACCTAGAATTTATAAAGAACTAAAAACCATTATGGTCCCAAAATTCAAAGACCCAATCCAGAAATTGGCATTTTAGATGAACACACAATTCTCAGACAAAGAAATTCAATAAGCTTGTAAATACATGAAGAAATGTTCCACCTCACTAGCCATTCATGAAATGCAAATTAAAACATTTAGATATCATCTTACCCCAAAAAGAATAGCTATCATAAAGAAATCAAGCAAAAGTAAATGTTGGAGAGGCTGTGGGGGGAAGGGAACCCTTCTCCACTGCTGGTGGGAATGCAGACGGGTGTAACCATCATGGAGAGCAGTGTGGAGACTCCTTACAAAACTAGAACTGAAAATCTCATTCAATCCAGATATCCCCCTCGTGGGAATTTTCCAGAAGAGCTGGTGATATCTGTGCACCTATGTTCATAGGAGCACAATTTGTAATGGCCAAATCTTGGAATGCCCATCCTGTCAAGAATGTTTGAAAAATGTGTGCTATTTTTATACAATAAAATATTTCTCAGCTATAAAGAATGATAAATGGGAACATTTCATATATAAATGGTTGTATCTTGAACATATACTCATAAGCGAAAGAAACTATACCAAGATGTATAAATATTGTATAGTCTCCCTTATGGAAAAACTCAAAAGAAGAAATAAAAATGGAAAGGCATAAAACAGCTGAATGGGAACCAAGGACTTAAGGGTTAAACAATGAAGTGACTGCAAACAGAGGAGACAGGATACATGGTTGGAGCAAGACTATACACTCGTATAGGATGGATGGGTTGGGTAATGGACTTAGTAACCTCCAGTTTTTTTTTGTTTTGTTTTTGTTTTGTTTTTTTTTTCACACTGTGGATAGCAATGTGTAATGCTAGAACTATCTTTGGAACGCCTGTCATTCTGAATTTTTCCATGTGTGCTGCTGTAATTTCAGTTTCTGCTGTACTCTCTCTCAAGTAAATTATTAGTTATAAGAAAACAGAATAGGATATTATATGAGCGTAAATACTGGGAAAAGTGGTGTAGAACTGATCAGCTTCAATTTTGTATATCCTTACAATTCTACACTTCTGTGTAAAAATGTTTAACTGCTTTTATCAAATTCTGTAGAGATCTATTAGAATATTAAGGTTTCATGGAATATATTAATTCTATGTTCAGTCTAAGATCTTTGATATTCAGAAAGGCAGTTATATTAACCTCAGGTACCTATGTTATAGAGTAGTAGTATCACTAAGCTTCTCTTCTGTATGGTTAACAACTTAACTTTGCAGACTAGAAAATTAGAGAAAAAGAAGAGGTATAAAGATTGCCAATATTTTCACCTTAGGCCTTGAACGTCAGTGAAGACTCCAGATATAAGAGAACCTGTGCTGTAATATTTTATAACTCAGTGGTGCCACAAATTTTCTGTTTAAGGAGATTATGTGGCTACAGAGCAAAGGGTTTGATGGTATATAGTGTGCCTAAGGAGAGTCTGCTAGAGAGAAAACATTCTCTCTGACTTTCACAGACAACAAACTGGTCAAGCAATGGTCATGATTCACTGAGAAACATGACACTGACAGCAATTCTACCAAGCACTGTACATGATTTCAAGGCAAATCCTGAGGAATTTGACTCACCTTGGCAGATACAAAAGTTATATGTTTTGTTATACAGGTCTCACTTTAACTTTCCTTTAAGCACCCAGCAGAAAAGTTTAACCATGAGGCATAAACCTTAAAGCTCCATTAGTATGCTGAGCTGTAAAACACTAAAATCAACAGCTTCCAACATTGGAAGTTCTGACAATATACCACTGTGATTATGGAACACTAGATTATGTATACAACTAATTTCTCTTAGTTCAATGAGAAGAAATTTGGTTGTACCAGCAGTAATTGGAAAAATCATCAAGTCTACATCCTGTGCTCTGTATAACTACTACAAGTTCAACAGTATGGATTGTATCAATTATTTGCAATGTACTACTAATATGTATTGTAACTGTCACATTATTATTTCTTATTAAAAGTAAAAAAGAAAAGATATTTTAAAAAGTAGCAATTATATATATGATAGTATCAAAATAAAATTAAAGTCTATTTATCTCAGGTAGCAAAAGATATTTTTGCATACTGAAAACTAAAAGTTTGAAGAAAAAATTTAAAATGATACAAATAAATGAAAAGATGTCGCATAATGAAATAAAGGAAGAGGGCTGGCCAAATAGCTCAGCAGTTTAAAGCACATGCAAGCAGGTGCAGGCATCACGGTTTCAATTCCAAGGCCTGCTGTGCCTGCCCCACCCTCAGGGTGCTCTGAGATGGCAGTCGAGACTGGGTGTAGTGGCTTGTGCCTATAATCCCAGTTGGGGAGGCTGTAAACAGGCAGAACACTACAAGTCCAATCTAGTAGTGAGACCCTGAGCACCTTGTAGAACCTTCCCTACAAAGAAACAAATAAGTAAACAAATAAATAAATAAATAAATGGAACAATTTTGTTAAAGTATGCATGATTCCCAATATATAAATTTAACACTACAACTGTAAAATTTCCAATTAAGTTATTCCTAAAAATTTTCAATCTTTTCTTTTGTTTGTTTTGTTTTTCTTTGTTTTTCGTTTTGTGTGTGTGTGTGTGTGTGTGTGTGTGTGTGTGTGTAACAACTTGTAACCAAAACTTTAATTCCAAAGAGTCTCAGAAAACATATTACAAATGACACCATGAAAAAAATCTTGCACAGTAATGGAAAAGTTCAACTCTACAATGTACCTTTAAGCCACCAGGACACAGGTTCTTTGATATCTCAGGTTTCCAAATAAAGATATAAGCAGCTATGTACTCATACACAGCATCACAGAAGGAACGTTTGTGACCTGACATAGGTAAAGTCTTAAAGTTTACCTGATTCTATATCAACTAGGAAACTTCTGCCCAGGATAAAATTTGGTTCCGTTTTTAAAACCACACTCACCTAGTTTTGAGTGTGGCCTTTATCTGTACCTGGTGCCGATGGCACGTTTGTGCACTATTATCTCAAGCTATGACACAGGACTTCTTCAATTTTTGCCAGTTTTGTTTGTGTAACATCATAACATCACACTTTAACCAGGCAGAGTTTAGAGGATTATTTTTAGTCTGTGCAGGACTGAGGTTCAAAGCAAATTTAATTTTGCTTAAGGGAACAGTGTAAAGTAACAATTCTTGGTACTACATGCCTCGTATGATCCATCTCAAACCAGAGAATTACATTGTGCCACTGTCCCAAGACAGTGAACAGCTGAATCATCTTTTTTTTTAATCATCTTAAAAATGCATCAAGCTTATGAAGTCTCAAACAAATCTTGGATTTTCTGTACGTACTCCCATCAGTGAAGTTAATTCCTGTACACAACTTCTCCTGAAAACTTATCTTCTATTTTCTTTCATTTGACCTAGATCCGCTGCAAGACCTAGAGAAGGATCATGATGGCTTGTGATTTCTCTCCCTAAATAGTGATCTCTCTCTTTTCCTGTTTCTAAAAAGAGATGTGCTCCACCTGCGAGAAAAATGCCTCCTTCGTGGAGATCTGCGGTGAGGTGGACTCCTCCTATGGTAATCATCTTGAGGGTGATGACCCCAAGAGAGAGGAGGGCTATGATTCTGACTTCTCTTTTCACAATTGGGTAGCTCCACTCTGACACAGCAGCCGCATAATGTTCTTCCATCTAGCTCTCAGACAGCATCTGCTGCATCATCTTGAGATCCAAGATTAGAAATGCAGATGTTCAAAACCACACGGCCCATGGATCTTCTCACACTCCTCCAACTCAGCTCCTCTACGCACACTCAGTCACCCGGGGTCCACAAAATGGCCAAAATTTTAAAATCTTGAAATTTGTGTGGAACTTAAAAACATGTCCAATGGACGAATGGATTTTGATAACTAAAATAAAAATTTACATGTGCTTTAAGATTGTGTTAGCTGCTGACATAAAAATAGATATATGAAAAAGTAAAACAAAATACAAAGCCTAGTGCAAATATGTACTCTCAACTAAATTTAAAGAAAGGCTCAAACGAAACACAATGAGAAAATGATAGTCTCTAAAATAAAAATGATAGTCTTTAAAATGGTATTTTAAAAACAATTTCCATATAAAAGTAAAATTGCATCCTTATTTTACCCCAGACATAAAAATCAATAAGAAATAACAGACCTAAACATAAATGTAAAATTTATACATAAAACAAAAGTGAAGTTCCTTGTTGTTGGCCTTGGTAATGCTTTCTTTGATTATTACATCATAAACTCAGATTTCAAAAGCAAAATTGAGAGTAATGAAGCATATGTTAGACTAATGAAGCAAAAGTCTTTCTCACAAGAAAGAATGATAAGTAAAACTGAAATATAACTATCAATAGCAGTATAAAAGCTCCGTAAAAATTAATGATAGATACACATGACTCAGAAACCTTCTTGTTATATGTACAAACGAAAATAGGATTAAAGAAGTTGTAGTATCTATGATAGAGTATTATTCAGGCATTAAAATTGAGATCATGCCATTCACCGCAGTATAGAACTCTGTGCTTAATGATGAAAGGCAAACATGTAAGGGCAAACTACTATATGATATCACTTATGTAGAGAATCTGAAATTTAAAAAATGAAATACACAAAATTAAAGAATGAAATGATTACCAGAATGAGAATGGAGGTGAATTGTATATCAAAGCATAAAATGTATTAGGTGAGTAGAATAAAAACATAGGGACCTCACATACAGTCTGAGTACTACAGGTAATAGTAACATATTTTCTTAAGGAGTTTTGTTAAAACTGAGTAGATTACGGAGATTTTTACCATGTGAATGTAAAATGCAGATAAACATGCTAAAAGATGCTAAATTTTATCATACTTATGAGAGATTATCCTTTTGATAGTATATCATTTTTACTGTTAACTATTACTTCCTTATATAATTCTCATAATATTCCTGGTTTTGTAAAGTAAATTTTGATTTTCTGTTCAAGTTTTGTTATGGTACTACATGATGTACAGTGAGTTCTAGTTTTAGAGACTATGTATCTAACAATGACTTCTAAATCAATTTATATAAATAAATGTAGAGACCCGGACGCCGCCAAGAGGAGCCGCCCGAGCGAGCGGCCTGCGGGTGCCCCGCGGCCCGGCCAGCACGCTCAGCCCTGGAGGCCCGGCGCCGAGATGCGGCGGGCGCGACGGAGGCGGGGCCCAAGCCGGGCCCGCCCGCAATGGCCGAGGAGGCGGCGCACCGGACAGCGGCCCGAGAGAAGCCCACGCTGTGGCTCGCAGGACCGCGCCGCCGCCGCGCAGCGAGGGAATGAACGTGATTTCTGATGAAGCTGGATTGGGATAATTTTATATATATATATGTATATATATATGTATATATACATATATATATACATATATATGTGTATATATATATATATTTTTTTTTAATTTTGCATTTGACTTAAAGTGCCATGAGAAAATTTGCATATTGCAAGGTGGTCCTAGCCACCTCCTTGATTTGGGTACTTTTGGATATGTTCCTGCGGCTTTACTTCAGTGAATGCAACAAATGTGATGAGAAAAAGGAGAGAGGACTTCCTGCTGGGGGTGTTCTAGAGCCAGTACAAAAGGCTCATGAAGGTCCTGGAAAAATGGGGAAACCAGTCGTCATTCCTAAAGAGGATCAAGAGAAAATGAAAGAAATGTTTAAAATCAATCAGTTCAATTTAAAGGCAAGTGAGATGATCGCACTCAACAGAAGTTTACCAGATGTTAGGTTAGAAGGGTGTAAAACAAAGGTGTATCCAGATAATCTTCCAACAAGTGTGATTGTTTTCCACAATAAGGCTTGGAGCACTCTTCTTTGAACTGTTCACAATGTCATTAATGGCTCACCAAGACACACGGTAGAAGAAATTGTCCTAGTAGATGATGCCAGTGAAAGAGATTTTTTGAAAAGACCTCTAGAGAGTTATGTAAAAAAAAAACTAAAAGTGCAAGTTCATGTAATAAGAATGGAACCGCGTTCTGCACTGATCTGAGCAAGATTGAAAGCAGCTGCTGTCTCCAAGGGCCAAGTGATCACCTTCTTGGATACCCATTGTGAGTGCACGGTGGGATGGCTGGAGCCTCTCTTAGCCAGGATCACACATGACAGAAGAACAGTGGTATGTCCTATCATTGATGTGATCAGCGATGATACTTTTGAGTATATGGCAGGCTCTGATATGATGTATGGCAGATTCAGTTGGAAATTCAATTTTCGGTGGTATCCTGTTCCCCAAAGAGAAATGGACAGAAGGAAAGGTGACCGAACTCTTCCTGTCAGAACACCTACAATGGCAGGAGGCCTTTTTTCAATAGACAGATTACTTTCAGGAAATTGGAGAAAATCTAGAAATTTCCTTTAGGATCTGGCAGCGTGGAGCAACTTTGGAAATTGTTACATGCTCACATGTTGGACATGTGTTTCGGAAAGCAACACCTTGCACATTTCCAGGAGGCACAGGGCTGATCATCAATAAAAATAACAGATGACTTGCAGAAGTGTGGATGGATGAATTCAAGAATTTCTTCTATATAATTTCGCCAGGTGTTACAAAGGTAGATTATGGAGATACATCGTCAAGACTTGGTCTGAGACACAAACTACGATGCAGACCTTTCTCTTGGTACCTAGAGAATATTTACCCCGATTCTCAGATTCCACATCATTATTTCTCACTGGGAGAGATACAAAATGTTGAAACAAATCAGTGTCTAGATAACATGGCTAGGGGCTGGGGAGATAGCTCCGAGGCACAAGTGCCTGCTGGGCAAGTGCAAGGTTGTGAGTTCGAACCCTGGTCCCACAATAAATAAATAAATAAATAAATAAATAAATAAATAAATAAATAAAAATAGATAACATGGCTAGAAAAGAGAATGAAAAGGTCGGGATTTTTAATTGTCATGGTATGGGAGGTAATCAGGCTTTCTCTTATACTGTCAACAAAGAAATTACAATTGACCTTTGCTTGAATGTTTCCAAACTCAATGGCCCAGTCACCATGCTCAAATGCCACCACCTAAAAGGCAACCAACTCTGGGAGTATGACCCAGTGAAACTAGCCCTGGAGCATGTGAACAGTAATCAGTGCCTGGAGAAAGCCACAGAAGAGGACAGCCAGGTGCCCAGCATTAGAGACTGCAATGAAAGCCGGTCCCAGCAGTGGCTTCTTCAAAACGTCACTCTTCCAGAAATATTCTGAGACTAAATTTACAAAAAAAAAAAAAAAAAAAAAGATTGACTGGGCTACCTCAGCATACATTTCTGCCACATTCTTAAGTAGCAAAAAGGAAAAGTGTTTTCCTCCTCTGCAGAATGTAGGTTTATCAGCCATTACAACTTGGACTCCTCTAGCTTTTCACTAGCTATGAACCGGCCATCCTGTCCAAGGACGTGAAACTGCGTAGTAGTGAGACTGTGCACACGGATGTTTACAAGGTTGAAAGAGTCTTTCATCCAGAGTCATGGGAAAGAATATTCGGACAATGCAACAGCTTTCTGGAGAGCAGCACCTCGTAGGCTTTGCTGGCACATCAGTCGCTTCTGCTGACTGTGCTGTCCTAATGAAGATGTTTCCAAGTTATTTTCCTGAATAGAACTGGTAGCCAGTATATTAACTATTGATATACAAATAGATGAAAAAAAAAGAAAAAACTCCAACCAGATTTACAATAATGAAAACAACAATTTTACAACAATTTCAAAAAAAAAACTATATTAAACAGGGTTTAAAGAAAATTACAACAGAACTATGAGAAGTACAATATGTTATAGTATAATATCAAATTTCTATATAGATTTTATACCTCAGTGGAGAAAATAACTGATTCCGATAACGTTCATTTTGCTTTCATCTGTGATCATCATGGATGCTTTTATTTTCCTTGTAGTGCTGAAAATGTGCTGATAAAAAGGTCTTTGAACACAGATTTAATTTCTTCGTTTTTATTTGGTCTGTGGGCTGTTGGGATGGTTTTTAATTGCCTCCTAAAGTGGAGAATTAACATGGTGGTGTCTGAACTGAACTGAACAAGTTAGCATTTTCAGTTGTTCTTGGGTCAATTCTTTCTCTCTCTTTCTCTCTCTCTCTCTCTCTCTCTCTCTCTCTCTCTCTCTCTCTCTCT
>PVJA010057389.1:0-10461 GCA_004027025.1 Myocastor coypus
GAGGATTGCTCTGAGTTTGAGGCCAGCCTGAACTACACAGCAAGACCCTGCCTCAAAAAATGAATGAAAAGCAAAGCCAAAACTAAGCAGACAGGGAGCCAGACTGCGCGGCGCACTCACCGCTCCCTTCTCTTCACGCTCTCCCGGGCCTGGTGCGCTTTGCTGAGCATAAACCGCTGCAGCTCTGCTGGGTCGCCGAGCGTGGGGATGTCGAAGTGCCCGAGTTCGTGCAGACTGGGCGCACACCGGTCACTGAAACACAGACGTGGGATCAACTGCAGGCTCTGCTCCCTGAGAAGACGCTTGACCAGTCTTCTCGAACCTGGAGGAATCACTAAGGAAACCATCCTAGAAGTACAGCCCAGCAGCACTGACAGCAGCCCCAGGGGTTCACTTTATTAGGATGCTTCCTAGCCCTGCTGGAGCTTGCGCCATGAGCTGTGGGGGACAGGAGCAGGCGCTGGTGCCTGGGCACCGTGGCAGAGCAGGTGGATGCAGGCCATTTGCTAATTTGTCCTAGCATGCCCTGCGGGGTGACTGCGACACTCCCAACACCACTCTAGGGTGCAGTCCCCATGCTGTGCATGAGAGGGCTGCTTAGCACCACGCAGCCCGCCCAAGGGACGTGGCCTGCACCAGCCACTCACCTGCTCAGGATCATCTGCAAGCCACGGAGACTCTGCGGGTGGAAAGGGCTCCGACTCTGCTGCAGCCTGGTGCAGAACACGTTGAGGAGGGAGTAGTACTCCTCAAGGGTCAACTCTGGCTGCAGTTCTTCAATATAAACCACTTGGATGCCACCCAAAAGCCCGCTTATGCGGCCTTCTAAAAGCACTAGCTTTTTCCGGAGGTCAAAATAACTCGGCAACCTTTCGAAAAGCTACAGTATTAAAAAAAAAAAAAAAAAAAAGTAGTTACTGTAATTGCTCAACTTTAGAACCCTAATAAATAGCATCAAGAATAGTCTAAGAAGGGGCTGGGGAGATAGCTCCGAGGCACAAGTGCCTGCTGGGCAAGTGCAAGGTTGTGAGTTCGAACCCTGGTCCCACAAAAAAAAAAAAGAATAGTCTAAGAAGAAAATTATTTTTCTAGAAGGAAAATACTTCATAAAATGCTGGAAAGATTAATATTTTAAACAAAGAACCTTATGTCTAGGAATTTTTTTTTTTCTTTTTGTCTTTTTGAGACAGGGTCTCGCTATGCAGTTGAGGCTGGCCTTGAGCTCACTTTGGTAGCCCAGGCTGGTCTCGAACTCACACCGATCCTCCTGCCTCAGCCTCCCGAGTGCTGGGATTATAGGTGTGCGCCACCATGCCCAGCTGTCTAGGAAATTTTTACTCAGAAATTGAAGAGATCCAGTGAGTCTTAAGTACTGATTTAAATATTCAAGTAGAAACTGTAAGGACATTTAGAGTGACTCAAAGTTTTTATCATGGCCAGGCTCAGCCTGCTCTGGGGGTGGGGCTGGCACAGCATGTGGCACCAGGGATCGAACTGCGGTCCCAGCAGTTGCCTAAGTGGATGCTTTACACCACTGAGCCATCTTGCCAGGCCCTAACTCAAAAAGGTTTTAGAAATAAGGCACAGGCATGTCCTTCAATTCCTACTCTAGTATAGTCTCAGCATGCACATACATTTATTGATTGATTGATTGTCTTTTTTGAGACAGGGTCTCGCTATGCAGTTCAGGCTGGCCTTGAGCTCTTCTATACCTCAGGCTGGTCTCAAACTCACACCGATCCTTCTGCCTCAGCCTCCTGAGTGCTGGGATATAGCAATATGCCCAATTGATATCCCAAGAAGCAGGAAACAAGAAACAGAGCCCAGGGAGGGATGCTGTCTGTTGTAGGTCCCAGAAAGCTGGGATTTATGCCTGCAGACAGCAGCTTCCTTCGCTGGCGCCCTGTTTATTGACCTGTTGCTTGGGATGTTAAGGGTTGTCACCTCCCCTGCTCCTTGGTTATCTGTTAGCATCTGTGTGAACCTAGTGTTAGGCAAATGGTAAAAGACAGTGATTTGTAATCTGTAGTTTTGCACATTCCATAGCCTGCTTCTAACCCTCAATAAAGATGAGCTCTTTCTTTTTTTTTATTTTTAAAGAATTACTTTATTTTATTTTTTTCTTGTTTCAGAACTTTTGTTTGTTTGTTTATTTATTTTCATGGCTGGCTCAGCCTGCCCTGAGGGCAGGGCTGGCACAGCATGTGGTGCCGGGGATCCAACCACGGTCCCTGCAGCCGCCCAAGCTTTCCTAAGCAGGCACTTTAGACCACTGAGCCATCCTGCCAGGCCCGAGGTGAGCTCTTTCTGCAGCTCTGGGCTCACTTGGAGCAAGACAAGTCTCAGTGAGTCCTCTGACGCATATTCATCAGGTTTCTTGTCGTTTCTTTCGGCACTGACACACAACATAGAACAAGTACAACACTGGGATTACAGGCACACGCCACCATGCCCAGCTTCAATTTTTGTTGTTGAGCATGCATGTTTAATATGAATAAAATACAAGCATTCGGGGAAGCCACCGTGTGCTCAGTGATGGGCCTGACACTGCAGCCAAGGATTACGACCTGTCAGGGCCTGAGCCAGAGTCCCTGGAAACAGCCACCATGGCCATCCAGCCTCTGCAGTGCCATGTGGGCATGGTGTTACAGGGGTCCAGGGACCTCCAAGGAAGGATAGTCAGACCCATCTTGGAGCAGGGAAATGAGGTAGAGGCGGCAGAGGGCTGTGGGGCAGGCGGGGACCTGCGACACGCTAGAGGCCAGGGTGGGGCGGCACGGCAAGGAGCCAAGTTTCTGCTGAAAGCTGTGGTCCATGGACTGGAAGAGAAGGAACGCACCAAAACTTCTTGTAGTCAAAGCAGTAACATCACGCGTGCTCAAATGGCTGGTGATCTACTCACTGCATTTTGTGACTAAAAAAACTGGACTCTGCCTTTGATTTTTCCTGTCACTGGTAAGTGCATGTAAAAAATTCTTTCCTCTTGCAGTCCTGGAGATTAAATGCAAGGCTGTGTGCGTGTGCCGGGCAAGCACTGTACTCATCCGCATGCCCAGTGCCAGTGTCCACCTTTATTCTGCCCAGGCAATCCTCCTGCCGCACCCTTAAACCCTCTATTCTGAGATGACTGCACACACACCTCGGACGTCCCCCGCCACTCAGCTGCAGCAGTTCCAGCTGCACTCATCCTGGTTCATTTTACGCTGTGTTACCACCAGGGTCACACGGATTCCCACCAAACCCCCTCAGAGCCAGATGTGTCCCTCCTTGGTCTTGACATCCAGCCCATTCCCTGGGGGCCCCTCAGGGTGCTGCAGCCCCAGCCCTGCTGCTCCCCAACCATCTCATGAGCAGGCACGCATGTGACCGTGATGCTTCACTGTGCTGTTAAAGGCCCGTGCTGGGCCACAATCCCACCTCTGGTGTGACTCGCTTGACCTCCCAATGCTCCTGACCCTGGGTGGTGTCACTTTCAGCTCCTCCCCGGGGTCAGTGGGGAGCAGAGCCATGTTTCAGGGCAGCAGCCTTTGGGTTGTTGCCTCTGTGCTCTTGTGATTCTTTGCATCTTGCTGGACGCATCTTTTCTGGCTGTACTGGTCATTAGTACTTTATTGATGAATGCTAAGGGTTCTGTGTATTGTCTAGATACAATGTTTATTAGCTATGTGGCTTGCAAATATTTTCTACCAAATATGGGGCCTGAACAGAGACTACCAGAAAAGACCACAGAAGACAGAAAAGGACGCAGAGTGGTGCAGGGCTGTAAATCCAACTCATGATCAAGCAGGGCCTTTGCCTGCCTGCCAGGACATCTAGAGCCAAAAATCTGTATTCAAAGTCAGGCATGCTGGCCCATGCCTATCAGCCCAGCCACTCAGGAGGCTGAGCCAGAAGGGCTGCCTGGGTAACACTGTCTCAAAACAAAACCAACCCCTGAATATTAAAACCAAATAGTTACTTTTGGCATTTTCTTAAACAGTAAAGATATCCCACCAAAGGATCTGCCAATTCTCTGGGTGATTACTCAAGACAAGGAAAACATACTGTGCATGGATGTTCATAGCAGCTTTGTCTGCAAAAGCCCTAAACTGGCAGGAAGCACAAGTAAATGGAGACAGAGACTGGGTATATTTAAACCACGGCACATTACCCAGTAATGACAAAGAGCAAACTAAATACATGTCAACAATGACAGCGAACCTCAAAATGAACGGGAGAAGCCAGGTGGGGAAGTACACATGCTCTGTGGTGATTTGTGTAATGTCTAGAAAAATAAAGCCACTGAGGAAAGGCTGGCTAGTCACCTGGGGTGTGTGGGGGGGCAGGAAGGAGGGCACAAGGGCAACACCCACAATGCAGAGTGGGCACCCCACCCCTGGACTCTGGTGATGGCCCCCCTGCACAGCTGCATGGCAAATCTCCCCAGGGATACACAGGACCGTGTGTGGCCACAGAGCACAGGTCAGAATCCAGTGGGCGAGAACCCACCACCACCCAGGCTTCCTGCTCTGTGTATGGCTGTGGTTGGCATGCACCAATGCCGGAGCCGGCCACCCCCACGTGCCACACATGCCACCACACATGCTGCCCACACACAGTAGAGGCCACCATGCGGGCTCCCAAGCGCCCTGTTTGGACTGCGGTCTCTCCGAGCCTCCGTCTAGGTGTCCCTTACTTTTGTCCAGTGGTGGTGGACGTCCATGGTCCCCAGCATCACGTGGCCCACCGCGCTCATGCCAGAGCGGTCTGTGAAGATGAGCGTGCATCCTGAGGAGGAAGTACAAGGCTGGTCACACCTGAGGCGCTCACACTCACTCACAGCGCAGAGAAATGCAGTTTTCAGAGGTGGCTGGATCTAGAGCGTGGGACTGATTGATGGGGTGCTGCTGGGATGAGGGGTGCCGGGACTAAGAATGGGTACTAAGTCAGTCCACTGACAGGCTAGTACCACCCTCATTTCGGGAGCCCAGACACACCATAAGGAGCCTGTCGTTTGCTTTGCTGGCTTCTGCCTGCCACGCACAGCTCCCGCTCTGCAATGTCCCCTGCCACGCCACCCTGGCTTGCAGGGTGAATGGACTGAACTGCTCCACACTGTGAGCCAAATAAGCCTTTCCCCTTTTACTCTGGATGCCAGGCATTCGGTCTCAGCAATAAGGAAGGTCTAAGTCCCAGCAGAATGAAGGACTGCACTCAGTTGGAGTGCAGAGGTGGCTTGCCCCTGCTTTCCTCAAAGGCTGGGCTAAGGTCACCATGCTGGCATGCTTACAGATGTGTCTGGTGTTAGTGGAATCCGGCAGGCATTTACCTTTGGCTCGCTGGAGCGTCTCCAGGTTCTGCTGTGCTAGGCGGCCTAAACTGTGCAGCTGGCTGCAGCGGTGGGCAATGCCCCAGCTCCTCTGCCACCTGTGACAGACACCAGTGAGAGCCACACCCGCTGTGGGCGGGACAGCCCTGCACTGCACAGCTCGATGGACCCCATGTTTCCAGTGAGTGCACCTGCGCAGACGCAGCCCGATGCATGGGGCTGTCCTCGGAGGTGTGTGCGGCTGCTGCGCCCAGGGACCCAGCGGTCTGAACTGAGCGAGGGCACGCTGTTGTTGCTCTTTTAAAATAAAACAAAGAGGCTGCAGGGCAGCAGGTGCTATAGCACTCCTCAGCAACCGCGAGTCCCAGGTTCTAAGCCTGGTACTGCTGGACACAAATGCAAAAACCAAAACAAAACCAGAGATGATGTAGAAAAACATCTCCCGCTGTTGTACAATGTTGATGTTTTTGTTGTAGATTTACCTGATATCTGAGAGCTGCAGGAGGCGAGACAGTTCATCTTTTAAACGCTCTAGTTCTTTTCTAAGAGGCAAACTATTCTTCAGCTTTTTAATAGCGATTTCCCCATTGTTATCTAACCAGGATCTAGAAAAGAAAAACAAACATTTTGCATTGTGGACAATGTAAACATTGTAGCAGAACACATCGAATTACTTCAGCCTGTTCCCGCGCCCAACTCACTTCTCAGCCAGACTGGCTTTGGACGAACAGTCCTCTGGGAAATGTCTTGTTCTAAAGGAGGCTGCAGGAGTGCTGCCACTGTTGGCCATGTCACCTTCCAGCTAAGACAACTCTTTTTTCTGTCTTTTTGAGACAGGGTCTCCTATGGAGCTCAGGCTGGCCTAGAGTTCACTCTGTAGCCCAGGCTGGTCTACTCAAAGCAATCTTCCTGTCTCAGCCTACCATGTGCTGGCTTACAGGCAGGTGTCACACCTGGCTGATAAGCTCTTTTAGACAAACTGAGTCAAACCAAATCTGTCAATGGCCTGAGTGACAGGCTTTCTAGAGATAGGATTTTTATATGTATGTATGTATGTATGTATGTATGTATGTATGTATGTATTGTGGAATCAGGGATCGAACTCAGGACCTTGCACTTGCCAGGCAGGCACATAAGTGCCCCTGAGCCGTCTCCCTGGCCCCAGGATTTTTTTAAAGATAAGAGTATCTCTACAGAGTTCAGGTTGGCCTCAAACTCAGTGATCTTCCTGCCTCAGGCTTCTAAGCACCGGGGTTATAGGCATGTACTACTGCAGGAGTCCCTTTTAGGTCCTCATTTTGATCTGAAAAGTCAGTATTTGTAATCCCAAGTCACATCATTGGAATCTCACCAAAGTAATTCCAATCTACCACTTCCCATGCAACCCACGGCAAAAGTAAAGACACCAAAACATATTTATAACTATTGGGGAGTCAAGGGGCTCTAAGTCCAGCCACAGAGATGGTTGTCTGGAACTAAGAGAGCAATCCAAGGCCTCATCCAGCTTTATTCAGTGGAGGAGTGACTTGAGGAAGAATGGCTGAGAATTGTGGGAGGTAGTGAATACTGTGAGCTGAGCTAGGTAGAGGTCCTGCATTTACATCTGCCACCTGCAGAGAGTATGCAGAGAGGGTAATCTGCATAAGGCTATTTACATAGTATCTAATGTTTTGGGTAGTCTTGTGCTTCAGCTTTGATGTAATTTTTCAAGTCCCAGGAAGTCATAGCCTCTATCTCGAGGCTCCTTCCCAGCTGGCAGCACAGAGCATCAGCTCTTTGACCTGTCACATCCCAGCTCACATTAAGGAGCAGCAGGTACCAAGGAGACACGCATACCACCTTCAAAGACTACCATCAACACCTCAGCTAGACCAATATACATTGCTTAAGGCCAAATGAAAGGATAATCAAAAGTCCTAGCCAGCTCTTACATATCAATACAATGAAATAGGGCCAGACTCAGTCAAAACAGAGGCACTTGCTCTTCCTTCAAGGAGAGCTGTTTAGGTGGTCCTCCACATACTACCATGTCTGGCAAGAAAGTATCTTCCTCTAAACCTTTCCCTTCAGTTTATCCCAACAGTCTGGAGGCAATGTGAGGTCTTCACTTAGGTCAGTAGCACACCATGGGCAGAGGAGAAACCATCTGATGAGGTGCAGCTTGTCAGAATGGGGAGAAAAAAGAAGACACAGCAGCCCTCTGGGTTCCAGGCTGGTAGGATCTGGTTTTTGTCTTTGCCCCCATCTTGGATTTTAGCAACTGGGCTCTTGGTGCTTCCTGCCCTGTGTGTCTACCCAGGTCCTTCTCCCCTCAGCCAGTCTTGCTCTTGGCTGGGCCTCAGACATGCAGACTCCTGTGTGTCTCTCGTCCTCGGCACTACTGTCCTTCCACACAGCTGCCCCCCCCGCCCCCCCCCGGGCCCCAACTTGCTGCTATTCTTTCTTGTGGAACTAGGATGGAATTCAGGGCCCTTGCATCTCAAGATAGTCTTTCTAAATTGTTCTGGCTAAAACTACATTAACTATGGAATAAAACGGCTTAGCAAAGACATGTTCTCTAGTTCCTGTTAGACAATGTCTTTAGTGATCCTATATGAAGGTGTACAGGTTGGAGGAGCCAGGCCTCCATTGAGAGCTGCATCATGCCTCCTGCTCAGGCTCCTGGCATCTGGGGGGCAGTGGTACACAGGCCCAGCTATGACAGAGAAACCTCCAGGCAGGCCAACAGTGCAAAGAGAAAGCCAACAGCACAGTGTGTGATAGCTGTGGTCAGTGGGGGTGCACGAGAGCAGCCAAGTCCGTCTTCCAATGGTTCACATCTGCAGGCTGAGCGAGCACCACGACGGTCATTCTCAAGGTGCTAGGTGTTGTGACTGACACACTTAGAACAGTGCTAAACTGAGAGTAATCCTAGAACCATCCCAGATACCACTGCGCTTCGGATATGCTTATGCTGCATACTGGATACTGTGTGGTGGTGGGGACCCAGGCAGAGAAAGGCCCTGCCGGAGGGCAGACGCCTCTAGCAAGGGTGAATGAGGACAGGGCTGGGAGGTCTGCAGGACAGCTCACAAGTGGCCTGGTGGCAGGTGGCCCAGGCCATCAGGGAGCAAGGCAGGACAGGCCCACCAAACAGGCGCACCAGGGCTGTGCAGCCAGGGTGCCCAGACAGGACATCTGTCCAGGATGCCCCCGTTGGCAGCAGGGGACCGCAGGGGAGGCCTGTGAAAGCCCAGGCTGGCACCTTGGCCTTTACTCAGGCCTGGGCAGAGCAATTCACAGTGCTTCCTACAGTCCTCTGCAAGTACAGGCACAGGTGCACAGGCTGTCTTCCCTGCAGATGTGTGGGAGTCCTACACTGCCCAATCACTGCTGGACATGCACCGTAAGGCCTCAACTTTCCTCAGCTGATGTACCTTCATCACAGAGAAGAGGTTATGATGAGGAGATTATCAAGTGACACACTGTGTCTGGGTTGAGAAGAAAATGTCTTAAAATACAGATGCTATAGTGGGGGTGTAGGTGCTGGCTCAGCAGGCACAAGGCCCTGGCTCTGATCCCTAGCTTCATTAGAAAAAAAAAAAAAAAAAAAAAAAAAAAAAAAAAAAAAAAAAAAAAAAAAAAAGATTGAAACATTTGCACGTAGCTGGGCATGGCAGTGTGGTGGCACATGCTGGCGGTCCCAGCACTTGGGAGGCTGAGGCAGGAGGGTCATGACTATGAGTTCAAAGCCAGTCTGAACTACACAGCAAGACCCCATCTTGATAGACAAAAAAGAAACAAAGCAACACGTAATCATATGGCTATCTGTTCATGACGGGTTTGGACCTTTTTTTGGTGGTGGTGGTCAGGGCCTGAACCCAGGGCCTGATGTGCCAGGCTAGTGCTCCGCCCCGGCCACACGTCTGGTCCTTGGCTTTGGAATCCTGACAGTCAGTATCTGAAGATCACCAGGTCGGGTTTAACACCTTCTGTGAAGGAATGGCAGCTGCTCAGTGAGCTAAGAATGAAGGCCCTCCCACAGGCTCAGCTCTGACAGTGTAGACACACCCTTCCTGGCTGACTGCTGAGGCCTGCAGCGTCCAGAAGCTTCTGACCCGTTCCTACTACTCAGAACTCGCTTCCCAGGAATATGGTGGCTGCTGACTGCACAGGGCAGTGACAGCAAAGGGGCCTGGCCACCCTGAGGACTCAAAGTCACCCGATGCACAGGGAAGGTAAGGCCACAGAAGTGGGAGGGCAAGAGGGCAAACGCCCAGTGAGGGAGACTGCGTGGCACCCCTACCCGCGGGTGTGTGTGGGTCCTCCAGGGAAGACAGCGATGCTGCTGTGGGGGAGCCTGGCACCGAGCACTGGGTCCTCAATGTTCCCAGCGGGGGTACACCTTCAGGAGGAGGAACCCCAAGGGGCAGAAGCTTCTTCTGCCTTCCTCCAGTGAAGGCAACCTGGGTCCTGCCCTTTCCTGTTTGTCTTCTGCTTCTCGGATGCCATGGACCACACAGCCTTGTCCACAGTGCTCAGCCACCACAACCATGGTCACAGACCAGATGCTGGAGCCCAGAGCCCAAGAAACCTGCACTCCCATGCTGTGCACCTCAGTCGTGAACACAAGAGGCGCAGAGCTGAGTTAATGTGGGGGCTGCGCTCCCAGAAGCTACACTGGAAGGCCTGCTGGAAAAGACATTTGATCTGCACTGCAGTTCACTCTCAGGATCCAAAAAAAGAGCAAAGGATTCCTTTTCTTGTTGTGTTTAGGGCAGTTCAGCCCGACCTTCCAGGACCTTCTGCTCCAGAACCACTTTTTTAAAGCTAAACTTAACTCACTGTTCACAAGGAAGAATGCACTAACTCTGGTGAATGAGTAAGACATTGGTGCTCAAAATATAATGCAGGGGCCCTAAACATCAGCATTAAAACCTAAATACAGCCAGGCGTGGTGGCGCACGCCTGTAATCCCAGCACTTGGGAGGCTGAAGCAGGAGGATCAGTGCAAGTTTGAGAGCAGCCTACGCTACAAAAGTGAGCTCAAGGCCAGCCTGAACTGCATAGCAAGATCCTGTCTCATGAGCCGGGCGTGGTGGCACACGCCTGTAATCCCAGCACTCGGGAGGCTGAGGCAGGAGGATCAGTGTGAGTTCGAGACCAGCCTGGGC
>PVJA010057390.1:0-10458 GCA_004027025.1 Myocastor coypus
TTTTTTTTTTTTTTTTGTCTTTTTGAGACAGGGTCTCCTTATGCAGTTGAGGCTGGCCTTGAGCTCACTTTCGTAGCCCAGGCTGGTCTCGAACTCGCACTGATCCTCCTGCCTCAGCCTCCCGAGTGCTGGGATTACAGGCGTGCGCCACCACGCCCGGCTTAAGAAAATACATATTTCTGATGGCTTTTTAAACCCATGCTATGCCATGATGAAATGTTATTTATTGGAATTAGTAATAAATATGTCTCAACATATAATTAAATATTGTTTTTGTGATTTATCACTATGTTTAAATTATGTTTGATTTGTAGCAATGAGAATGCATAATGCATATCAGGCATTTACATTCCGAATCATACCTGTAGCAAAATTACAGTTTTGAAGTAGCCATCACAATTATTTTTTGGTTTGGGGTCACTGAAACATGAGGAACTGTATTGCGGGGTCACGGCATTAGAAAGGTTGAGAACCACTGCTCTAGACTCTTTCCTAAAATAGAAAGAAAAAGAAAAAGAAAATAAATAAAGAAAGAAAGAAAGAAAGAGTGGAAGGAAGGAAGGAGAGAAAAGAAAAGAGAAGAGAAAAGAAAAGAAAAGAAAAGGGAGTTAAAGTATTTTGCTTTGAATCTCATCTTCCTGGGAATGCCTGGCCTACCTAATCAGCTGAGACTTGGGTCACAGATATTTATCAAGCTTTTGTATCTTGAAATGTAAATTCTGATGGATACAGAGAACTACTAAACAACTTTCTCAGTTATTCAGGCAATTGTACTTAAATGGTGTCCGTTCTTCACTCTTGAGTCAGGGAATTCAGTGTTTACCCATACCTCATCAGCTTTATGAAAGAATTTTCAGAACGAACATCAAATTAGCAGAAACACTGTGTTCCCAGCTGCCGCAGTGACTACAGTGTTGTGCCTCTGAGCAGCAAATGAACTCTCATTAATGAAGGCCTACTTTTTAATTAAGTGTCTTCAATAGGCTCAGCAATGGAAACTTAGCGAGAGATAATAAAAAGATATGTTTTCTAGTAGGAAAGATAAAACTGGCATTAATTTATTTTCCAAACACTTGTTGGGATCCACTATTGTGCCAATGCTTGATGGAAAAACAGATGCATAACATTAGGTCCTTTTGTTAGTACACAACACTTTTTTTGTTTTGTTTATTGGTTTTTGTTTGTTTGTTTGTTTGTTTTGTTTTGAGTAAATTAATCAGGAATATTTTACTTTTGATGGTCAAAATTTTTTTCTGTACTTTTATTTATTTATTTTTTTGTCTTTTTGAGACAGGGTCTCACTATGCAGTTCTGGCTAGCCTCGAGCTCACTTTTGTAGCCCAGGCTGGTCTCGAACTCCCACCAATCCTCCTGCCTCAGCCTCCCGAGTGCTGGGATTACAGGTGTGCACCACCACGCCCCACTACTTTTATTTATTTATTTATTTATTTTTTGTCTTTTTGAGACAGGGTCTCGCTAGGCAGTTCAGGTTGGCCTTGAGCTCACTTTTGTAGCCCAGGCTGGTCTCGAACTCCCACCAGTCCTCCTGTCTCAGCCTCCCGAGTGCTGGGATTACAGGCGTGTGCCACCATGCCTGGATTTTATGTATTATTTTTATCTTAATTAGTAACACATACTCCCTCAAATTTTTATTTATTTATTTATTTATTTATTTATTTATTTATTTATTTATTTATTTCCTGGATTTAGTACAGAGTTTGTAGGGTACAAGGTCTATAGGGCCTCACTACTAGGTCAGACTTGAAGTGATTCTCCTGTTTTCAGCCTCCCAACTGCTGGGACTACAGGCGTGTGCCACCACTCCCAGTCTCAATCACTGTCATAGTGCGCCTTGGGGATGGGGCAGTCACTGCACACTAGGGATCAAATCCTCAGCTGCTTCACTCTGCCTAAACAAGCGCTTTAATCTACAAAGCTATTTGGCTGACTTGGTCCCTCAAATTTATGAAAACAGCATATGGGATCTGCGGTCATCCATTATTAGATACTTTTTGAAAATGTAATAGCTATAAAAAACCCTCACTGGCAAGGGAAAAATGGGTTGTAACTATTAAAGTTTGAAATTCTGGGAGGTATATAAAGTATACTTATAATAGCTCTGGGAAAATAACTAAACAAATATTTTGCAGTCAAATTTAAGTGTTCCTGTTTATTTGAAAAATAATTCATTTTTAGTTTACCTGGTATAGGTTAGTGCCAGTAGCAATTAACTAGAAACTCATTAAACTCCTGTAATAACTTCCTATTAAAAGTTATTACATGGTGACTTTCTGGTGAATAATTTCAAGATATATGAAAACACAAATAAGCATATAGTAGTCCTTTGACTTCAAATGTTAAGATGTTTTATGACAAAAGTTTAAAGTTTACAGATTTTTAAAAATAATATGCTGGCCATGCTCAAAGATAAGTTCAGATACACTATTGTAAAAGACTAGGTGAATGAAGGCCTGTTAGCTGTCCTGTCTCACTCAAGAGGCTCGCAGGACAAAGCCTGGGATCTCAGTTACCTTACCTGATTGATCCTAACTACAAATTTTGTGCCTTAAGTTTTCTGCCAGAAACATCAGTGAATCATATCCTAAGTGTTCATTTACCACTGAGCCTGTAGAAAGGAAAATATTATATTCTTTTCTATATATTATTTTCATTTTAATTAGTAATTCACACTCCCTCAAATTTCTTTTTCTTTCTTCCTTCCTTCCTTCCTTCCTTCCTTCCTTTCTTTCTTTCTTTCTTTCTTTCTTTCTTTCTTTCTTTCTTTCTTTCTTTCTTTCTTTTTTTCTTTCTTTCCTTTTTTCTTTCTTTCTTCCTTCTTTTCTTTCTTTTCTTCCTTCTTTTCTCTTTCTTTCTTTCTCTCTCTCTCTCTCTCTCTTTCTTTCTTTCGTTTGAGTTTAGTACAGGGTCTATAGGGTCTCACTACACAGATAGAATTTGTAGCAAGTCTCCTATTCTCAGTCTCCTGAGAGCTGGAACCACAGGCACACACTACCACACTGAGTCACATTGCTGTTTTAATGCATCCAGGGGTGAGGATGCATTTAATCAGTAAGACAAAAGCTGTTTTTCTCTTAAGTACAATAAAGATTTTGCAGAATGCTCACATTCATTATTGACAATGTGGCTTTATTTTACATTATTCTTTAGCGACTTGTTATAAATTATGAAGTAAGCTTAAGTCATATTTAATATTCATGCAATTTGTGTTTTTACGAACATTTTATGCACATTCCTAACTTTCTGTTAGTTTTAAAGATAAAAGAAAGATTTAAGACTTAGAATTTTGAAAATATATTTTAGGCAGTCCCAAAGGCTTGTAAAAAAAAATGTGTAACTGCTTTTATCACATTCTATAGAGATTTATTAGAATATCAATGATTATAAATAATGCCATTTCCAAGTTAAGTCCAAGATGTTTGCTACTCAGTGATGTTAAGCTCAAGTACTTACATTATAGAGTAATAGTAAGGCTAAACTTTTCTTCTGGAGAGTTAAGAAGATAAGTTTACAGAGCAAACATTGGAGAAAAAGAAGGGCTACAAAGATAGCCAATATTTTGGTCCTAGCCCTTCAAGGTCAGTGAGGACTCAGGACATGAGAGAACTTGTGCGATAACACCCTATAACTCAGTGGTTTCCCAAATTTTCTGTTCAAGGAGATTATAGGGCTACAGAGGAAAGGGACTGAAGATAAACAGTGTACCTAAGGAGAGTCACCTAGAGAAAAAACATTCTCTTGGGCTTTCACAGAGAGCAAACTGGTCAAGCAATGCCCATGACTCATTCAGACGGCAGACACTGACAACAGTTGTACAAAGCACTGTACATGGTTTCAAAGTAAATCCTAAGGGGATTTGACTGACCTTGGGACATACAAAAGTTCCATGTTTCGTTCTACAGGTCTTGCTTTAACTTGCCTTTGAACACCCAGCAGAAAAGTTTAACCATGGGGCATAAAACGTAAAGCTAGATTAGTATGCTGAGCTGTGAAAGGCTTAAATCAATAGCTTCTATCATTGCCAGTTTTGCCAATAGCCCAGTGCAATTATGGACCATTGGATTATGCATACAACTACTTTCTCTTAGTTTAATGAGAAGAAAATTTTTGTACCAATAATGACTTAAAAAAATTATCACATCACTGTATAACTAGTAGGAAGACAACAGTATGCATTGTATCGAATACTGGAAATGTACTGCTAACGTGTCTTGAAACTGTCATGTTGTTATTTCTTACTAAATGCAATAAAAAAAGAAAACCTAAATACAAACAGCTCTTTACCTTTTTCCTTTATTATTCTTATCTAACACTTGAACTGTGTGGAGATGGAAGGTCAATAAGAGTAGCCAGAATTTTCCCATACAAACTGAGAAAATACTATGTGATGTACGAATGATCTTTTAAGTGTTCAATATTTACGCTGCAAGACATTATTTGCAAGTTAATTTATCATTTTAACTTTAAATTTCTTGATTATGTCCTATTACAGGTTGGCTGATAGCTTCTCATTAAGAAAACAAATATCTACATCTTTTAAAAGAATACTGATCCTCAGCACGTCAAAGGTGTTCTGAAAGAAGTTTATACCAGGTCACAGGAGCCAATCAGGTGTGGACGTGCACAATCTCAGGTCTAGAATATCATGCAGGCACACGCAGTCAGCTAAGGTGAGGAATTATACCACAGAAATAAAGTTACTGCAGAGCCGGGCTACTCCCCACACTTCAGGACTTCACTGCTACCAATTTGATAGGTGTTAAAACTGAACATTCCAGTAATAGAAATAGCGGAGACACTTGTATTTTTTTTTCAAAGCATAACAGATTAATATGATTTTAATCAAATAAAATCACTATGCTTTATTAAACTATTATCAAGTTATATTCATCAGTTAAAACAAAAGGTAAGGATATGTTAGCTATTGAAATTCCATAAAGGCTCACTAATTAAAATATTATACTCAGACTGATACAAGGATATGGAAAAGTATGGTACCGGTGCAAAGATAAAAAAAGTGGCCAGGCTGGCCAAAGTGCCTGTTTAGGCAGAGCCCAGGGGCCTGCCCAGGGGCCCAATGAGAAGGCAACTGAGATTGGGTGTGGTGGCAGGAGCTTGCAATCCCTTCAATCCAAGGTTAGGGAGCTAAGCAGGAAAGATCACTAGGAGTCCAATAGGTATAATGAGACCCTGCAGACTTTATACTAAATACATATAAAAAAAAGGAAATTCTGGTTCCGGAAATAAACATCCCTTTAAAAAAAAAAGATAAAATGTGGTAGAAACTATATACATATGTACACATTTATGTCAAAAAAGATTTGCCGGTGTGGTGGCCCACGCCTATAATCCCAGCACTCAGGAGGCTGAGGCAGGAGGATTGATTCGAGTTTGAGACCAGCCTAGGCTACAAAAATGAGCTCAAGGCCAGCCTGAACTGCATAGCGAGACCCTGTCTCAAAAAGACAAAAAAAAAAAAAAAAAAAAAAAAAAAAAAAAAAAAAAAAAAAAAAAAAAAAAAAAAAAAAAAAAAAAAAAAAAAAAAGATTCATTCTATGATATATCAATAGATAAACAAAACCATCACTGGCAGAGAAATTTTTTATTTCAAACTTGTACCTCCAGAAAGTTGAAAGGTCTGCTGTTTTCTCTTTGTAATCCAAACTAGCTAGAGAGGCTTAAAAAAAAAACAATTCTCAGGCTTTTGAAGAATTCCATCATATTGATACGGTGTAAAGAACCTAAAGGGATGACATTCCAGAAAATAATAAACCTTTCCTGGAAAAGGGAACAGCTGCTTTTATTCCTGGCCAAGCAATGTGTGGATAAAGCAGCTACAATTTCATCTGCTGCATGTGGGCTGGTGCAAGCTTGGAATTCCAAAGTACTGCAACTTAAAAGAACAATAACAACTGTCTTAGTACACTGGTGTTGTAGGCAGCTGAATTAGGTAGAAATATTATAGGCAGTCAGACAGGGACCGGCCTGCAAGGATGACATGGAAGACAAAGTGACTTTCTAACTAGAGACAAACACTCCTCCACCGCAAAACCAACTACAGACTTCCTTAAGGGTGGGCATCAGGGATTGATATGCTAAATAAGTGTCAATCACCTTGAAAGACCCTGGAAAGAGCCACCAGCCCAAGCCCAGCAGGGAGAGTCCTTGCTCTGTCTTCTTGTCCCCTTGCTGCGTGACTTGTTTTCCCATTGGATCCCGATGTTAATCTATTTTACCTGAGCAATGGTGCTTGTAATCTCATTGGTCGACCATAGTCTTTGTCCCAACTCATATCCACCTAACCAATTTCCCACTTCTTCTGCTCTCTAAAAGTCCCTACAAGAGACAGCTTTGGGGGACACCCAATCGGGACCCCCTCGTGTCTCTCTCAGACATGAGCTTTCTTTCCCTCAATAAATATGTTCTGCTCATTATCTCTATTTATTCCTATTCATCCTTCGGTTTTAGAGAACATGAACTTGTCCCAGGTTCTTTTCAGGTTGGGGATTGGTTTTCTCTATATCATTTGGAGGTTCCCTATTGGAAGCCATCCACCCCAGATCAGCTTTTTCTTCCTGCACCACTGGTGCTAATTTCTTTTGAGTAATATGTTATCACACTAAGTGTATTACTGCTACAAACACAGTATTTTGATTCCTGTTTTACAAGTACAATATCTGAGATGTGGTCATCTGCCTGAAGCCTAAGGGGCCTGGGAGAGGCAGGATTTGAGCACAGTGGGGATTCACAGCTTTCAGAGGATGCTGTTTGGCTTTCCAGCTGCTTTGGCTTTATTCTTCCATACAGCCTGATGACATCATTTACTGACGGGCTGAACCCACATTACCAAATACTTTTTCAATTCCTTCTCAAAGAAGTAAATTCAATCTATATAGCTTGAACGATAAAAGCATTGAAAAACTTAGGAAAGCTGGTTTATTTTGTAGAAAGAGAAGTTTAAGGATGCAGGTGCTAGGTAGGGTTCTCTGCTCTCAAATTCTGATGTTTAAAATACTGGGCCTATTTGTCATAGATTCCACATCGCTCTTAGGCTCAAGTAAAATCCAAATTTTGTTTCTTAGGCTAGTTTGATGCCTATCAAAGATACACAGAATTCTTCTCCTTACTGTAGAGTCCCACATTTGATGTACATAGGTATGTTATTCTTTCAATTATTTGCAAATGTGTTTGACACCATGTGCCAGGGAGTCTGGACAGCCAGGATTTTTATAAATTGCTTTTAGAGTTTGTTGTACCACTTGGGGGTTGAGTGTACTACCCAAATATCTGTAAGGCTTATGTTTTTGAATAAAGATGACAATGTGAAAACTGTGTACTCAATGATTATGACTCCAAAACTTGTATCGGTAACGTACTTTGTGGAATTAGTGACAGGCTTACAAATGGCCACAGAAGTTAGAACTTTTCCCCCAGATGTTACTTGGGACCTTGTGCTTGTCAGGCAGGCACTTATGCCACTGAGTGATCTCCTTGGTCCTTAGCTAATACTTAAGAAAAAAAAAAAAAAAGAAAGAAAGAAAGAAAGAAAGAAAGAAAGAAAGAAAGAAAGAAAGAAAGAAAGAAAGAAAGAAAGAAAGAAATGGCAAATCAAGCAGTGACCTGAAGCTTAGGTCACCTTAAACCTCTTTGGTAAAATATACCTACTAAGTGATAATGTTCAACTTTATTTAAATAGAATTTTAATACCTTATAGTCTCACCCAATAGCCAAGTTTTAACACTAAAAATCCACCCTTCTTTGGCCATTACTGTTTTTCCTAAGAACTGTTGATTATGTTTTCATCTCCAAATTACTTTCTTTGGTCTTATGTTTCTTCCACTTTTTGTAACTTAAAATTGTTAATGACTTGAGTCTTTGAGCTCTGCTGTCATACAATTTAAAACTAAATTAAAACCCCTTAAACCACTGGGGCCTGCTCCATTGCCTGACAGAAATACTTGCTCAAAGGAACCAGAGAGGTAGCTCAGTACTGTAAGTGACTGCCTGGCAAGTGTAAGGTCCTGAGCTTGGTCCCCTGTGCCAAAAAGAAAACAAAACACCTCACTTGAAGGTTTAAATCACCTCCAGGCATGAAACCATTCATTCTAGTGATATCCTCTAAAAATAACACCCTTTCCTGTCATTTAACTGTGACAGTGAGAACTAATGATTATTGAGTGTAGACATTATTTACATATACTATGTCAGGCGGTTCCTAGCATTCCTAAGACTTTAGCTTCTACAGTTCCACAGGTGTTTATTTTTTGTTATCTCATCTTCTCGACTTTCCCAACAATCTCATTAAGTAGGTGATGCAATGCTAGCATCACTGAGAAGACTGAAGATCTGAACAGTCTCGGAATTCAAACCCCCTCTCCGTCTCTCACCTGGGCCATGTCTGTCTGCTCACATAACCACACTCAGATCTACTGAGTTTACCTAGGAAACAAGCACCTGAGTGTTAAATGCAGCCAGAAAAACAGGACTCCAACTGACATGTCATTAGGGATGAACAAAAAACTAAAAAACTCAGAACCACAAAGGGATGGTTTTGTAAAAATGTAAAGAATTAAATGGAAATGTAGCCATGACTTCCTTGTTTGAAGCAAGATGACATAACACAAATGTTATCTCTCGCTCTCTCTTTTGTTTTTTTGCAGTACCAGGGAAATGAACTCAGGACCTTACACTTGCCAGGCAGGCTCTTACTTCTACTGGGTTATCTCCCCAATCCTTAATTTCTATTTTTTAAAGTATATAAAATAGTACTAAAACAGAAAAATTACAAGTGATGTAGAATTTTTTTTAAATGTATTCAGTTTTTGCAGGGTCTCACTATGCAGCTCAGACTCGTGATGATCCTCCTACTTTCAGCCGCCCCAGCGCTGAGATCACAGGCGTGCGCCACTATGCCCAGACTCTGGGCAGCTCAGCCTGGCCTCGGGGGTGGGGCTAGCGCACTATGTGGTGCTAGAGATCGAACCATGGTCCCTGCACTTTGCCTAAGCTTGCCCAAGCAGACGCTTCAGTCTGCTGAACCTCTCTGCCCTCATCCCCATAATTTCACTTAAAAAATATGAATTTCACAGTATTTGTTATACACATAGTTTTATCTTCAAACTTGCTGTTCGTGCTACTAGATATGTGCATGAAAGATGGGAAGAAAATGTAAAAGAGTTGAAAAAGGAGATACAGCAAATTAAGCATTAACTGTCCCTTTCCACAGACCAGCGCAAATCCACAGAACAGTGGTCCAAACCATTCTGCTTACATGGATGTATCTCTTTCCATCACTCCCTGTCTTGCCCTTCTCCTTAACTCAGTGATTCCTCCCTTTTGAATAACTTCATTCCCTTTTCCCAGTACCTGTTCTACCCTTCAGATTACATTTTTTCTTTTAGGTTCTCACACTAAGGACACAATACAATGTTCATACATGTGGGTCTGAATAAATCTTATCTTTGCTTGATTTTGTTTAGAATCTGACCTTCCTGAACCACGTGTCAGATTTTATATCAAGAATGTAAGAGCAAAAAATCACCAAAGTCAATTAATGTATTTTAATACAAAATTTATTTCTAGAATCTATACACAGGTAGATTCTAAAACAGTAGCAATGTAGAATATTTTACAATATTTTAACTCATTCTTACTCAATAATTCACCTCTGTACATCTCTTCCTAAATACAAATACACAAAGCAACAATCCTGTTAACTCCAAGTTCAATGCCTGAGTATTTTCACTGTTTACAGCATGAAATAGAAGAGACAATTACTTATGTTTGGACACTTTATTTCCATTCAAAGCCTAGCAATTTCTTAGCTTCACATTATTTTGTCATAAGCGATAATAAAATGTCCCAAACAGCTATAATCATAAAAAACATTAAGTCAAATAAATGAAATTTATAAAATAACTATGCTGACATATATATTATTAGGTCCTACTGGAAATATGCCAAAATAAAAAGCTTTATTAAAGGAGATCCTTTGGGGGAAGAGGAATCATATAATCAAATATTAAGATGATTGCAGGTAAAAAGAAATTGGACTCCAGTTTTAATCAAATAAAGGATGGAGGAACAGACGAATGATGGTGAACCTTTTAGAGCTTGCAATGATAAAAACACAATGATAGGACATGCAGGCCATAGGTTCTTTACCACTGAAATAGACCATCACAGTTGTTAAAAGCTATGGACAACACAATTACTGTTCCATTACAGGCCTGCTCAGTCCCTTAAGAGCTCAGAATCAGGCATTGTGGTCCTCTCTTACTAATTTCCTTAAATAAAACCTTAACCTCTATTTATGGCAGCAACAGACTGCTATTTAGTCTAACAGCAAACAATGGAAAAAACACTGGTTAAGTCACGCAGACTTCAGGCCATCTCAAAACCCCTGAAAATAGGAGTATAAATGAGTCAACAAGAAACAAT
>PVJA010057391.1:0-10457 GCA_004027025.1 Myocastor coypus
GTGACCATAAATGGTAACAGACAATTCAGAAATACAGCCTAGAAGAAAATATATTTAAACTGAGGGAGATAGGTGGATTGTTTAGTAAATGGTACTGCATGTAACTGAATATCCTTCAAGAGGAAAGGAAAACCTACATCCTATTAAAAAAAATAATAATAAATTTAAAAAGATTAAACAACTGACATTTTTTAAAGTTTACATTCAAAATCCCTCAAGGAAACAGGCGACATTTAGGGAGACCGTAAGCCATTGTGACTGATGTTGAGGAAGCTAAGCAGGAACACAGACACGGCTGTGAGATGCAAACATTAACTTCTACATGGCCATGAACAACGTCAGTGCGTCTCTAGGAATTTCCCAAAAGGGAACTGAACAACATACAAAGGGCAGGAGAGTAATCAGAATAAAACTTTCAAATTTACTACTCAAAGCAGCATTAAATAACTGAACTGCTACCTTTGTATTTATCGCCCTACACAAAGATCAAAACTGTACAGCTAGTAAGGACAGGTATTGTTACATTATTTTTAAAAATCTGTGTCATCGGTATATTACCCTGTGGTCCAGGACATGTGTTTAGAGGCTAAAATCGAATAATTTTGAAATGAAAGGGAATAATGCACATTTTAAAGCATTTTGGGATGCCATTTTCCATGGAAGGCCTTGCTTGAGTTCACTCGCAGCCTATGCTCTTCATTTGGTTATGGAAAGCAGAGCAGGGGTGAGGGACAGTTTCCATACAGGTTAAAGCACCATCCCCAGATATCTGGATCACTTGTATTTAGAGTGTTCTGTGTAGTTTTTTTTAATGAAGACTGAAACCGACCCAGAATTACAGAATGCCCAATACTGAAATGTAACAGGGCCTGGAGGGATGGCTCAGTGGTCTAAAGCACCTGCTTGGGAAAGCTTGGGTGGCTTTAGGGACCGTGGTTTGATCCCCGGCACCACATGCTGCACCAGCTCTGCCCTCAGGGCAGGCTGAGCCGGCCATAAAAATGAGTGAATAAACAAACAAAGGCTCTGAAACAAGAAAAAAATAAATAAAGCAAAAAAAAAAAAAAAAGAAAAGAAAGAAATGTAACAGAATGGCTGATTTTTTTAAAAAACAGGGAAGTCCTTTTGGTGCCCAAAGTTTTGTTGTTTTCTTTAAATCAGTTATAAGGAAAGGTAAATTGGGATGTATCATCAGACTTTTCAGCAGTAATGCTCTATACCAAAGGGAAAAAAAATACTCAAAGATTCAAAAGAAATGCCAGCCAAGGATTTTTATATCCAGCCAAACTGACTTCCAGCTTGGAAGAAGATAGGCACTTTGGGGCCCTTCCCAGCAAAGCTGATAGAAGAACAGCTTCAAATTCTCAAAAGCCCCAGAGTGCACTGGCATGGAACTGGTGGTACTCACTAAGCGTACATTTACAGTATCCGCAGAATAGAGTCTAACTGAGGAGCATTGGGAAATGTGTGTGTCACGGGCATGAGTCCTGGCAGTGCGGATTCAGTGCAGCTGTGTACAAACAAATGGCTGCACAGAGCCAGCAGGAGGGGACAGAGGCGATATGTTCTACTTTCACAAATTGAATAGTATCTTCGCTCTGAGGCTTGGGCGTGTAGGAGTGAGGTGTGCACTACAGCGAGTGAGGACAGGAATGGTGGTGCATGCCTGCAAATCCAGCACGTGAGATGCCCAAGCTGCATAGTGAGTTCACAGCCAGCCTAGAACACACAGGGAAAGACTGTCTCAAAGCACAAAAAATTTAAAATGAAATAAGTAAATAACTATGTGCGTGAGCCCGGCGGGATGGCCTGGTGGTCTGGAGCCCCTGCTTGGGGGGGCTTGGGCGGCTTCAGGGACCGCAGTTCGATCCCCCGGCACTGCATGCTGCGCCAGCCCTGCCCTCGGGGCAGGGTGGGCCGGCCATGAGAATGAGTGAATGGGCAGGCAAGGGTTCTGAAACAAGAAAATAAATAAAAATTAAAAAAATAATAATAATAACTGTGCTATTCCATCATCTCTGTTATCCTAAAGAAGCAAAATTCAGTGATACATTTGGGAGGCCAGAGTCCTGTGCTTCTGAAGGAGAGGCAACAGTGTGAACTCCTATATGGTATTTGTAGATCTCTGTGCATGCATAGATCCTGGACGTGCTCTGTTTCCCGGAAGAGGTCTTGAAGTAAGTGACACAATAGAACGGTCGTCCTTGGCACCCAGTTTGCGAGCTTCAGCTAGCCTTTCCCGCAGGAAGATGCCAAGGTTATATCCAGTTCTGCCCCATCTCTTAATTGGTGGCTGCTCATTTTTAGAGAACTGGCTAATTTTAAGTCCATTGTGGGAAATGAAAAAAGATGGACCTGGGACTTCCTGAGAGCAAGAGAGCTGACATAGCTGGGGTGAGAGTGTTCAAGGCCGGCAGTGGTGGGATTCCTTTGGCCGAGGCTGAGGCCATTCAGGCTATGGTGTAGATAATGATTGGACTGTGTTGAGTTCCACCATATTATGTGTAACTGCCAGGGTTCTTAATAATTAAGAACAACACTTGATTAATTACCTTTGGAAAATAGTGATAGGAATGTTACTTTGAAAAATTATGACTGAAAGGTCTAGTGTGAATATTGCATATCATATCTTTACTACAAATTGTACCATTGATGAGGAAAAGCTGAATTTTTTTTTTCATCTTTAATGGAGATATTTCGACTAAGAAGAGATAATCTAGTTAGAGTGCTGCTACTTTGTAACTTGTGGAGAACTAACATACCCAGCCATTGAGAGGCAGTGGCAGCCGGCTTCCCAGAAGAGGCGGCAGGCCCTACCGTCCTGACCAAAGACTTCGCCACCTCCTGGGAAGGTGTCCTGCCAAGCAGTTGGGGTTGGCATCTCAGCCAGCCTCTGCTTTGTGACATGTCCCCAGGAGGTGGCCAGTACATCCCATGTGAGGGATGCCACAAGTCAGGCGCCATCCTGCACAGAGAGGGAGATGGAGGGCTCCTGCGGATAGAGAGACTTCAAACCCTGGAAGCAGCCTGCAGCACTCCTGCATGTGCATGTGGCGGGCAGTCGCGGTTGTAGAAAGGCAGGGCACAGTGACTACAGAGGTGTGGAATTTGTTGTTGGGGTATAGGCCATGGGGAGGGGCAGAGTGTCGGCAGAGCTCTGTTTCAGAGTGATGGGTGCAAGGGCTTGCCTCACAGCGGTTCATTAAGTCACTCAATTGTTTACTGGCATTATTATTTGGATGTTAAAGAGCCGGTGACAACTCTCCTTCCGCCTCCCTGAAAATTGGCGAGTTCTGTTTCTTCAGGAGGTTAGATTAGCTAATCACTCTCTCCCCACAAATTTTTCTAATTCCTGTGTCTGGTTGGAAAGTCTGGTAGAGTTCTATCCCCTTGGCATTCATTCAGCTTCTGCCCCTCTGGATACTGTCCTAGGTCCTGAGCATATAGCAGTGGGCCGCAGCTCCAAACACCCTGGCCCTTACAGGCTTGCGCTACAGTCAGGGAGAGAAGCAATGCAAAGATAAGACACATACGCTATGGTAGAAAATGGGACATGCGCCGGGCGTGGTGGCGCACGCCTGTAACCCCAGCACTAGGGAGGCTGAGGCAGGAGGATCGGTGTGAGTTTGAGACCAGCCTGGGCTACAAAAGTGAGTTCAAGGGCAGCCTGAACTGCACAATGAGACCCTGTCTCAAAAAGACAAAAAAGAAAGAAAGAAAACGGGACATGCTACAGAGAGTACCAGTCAGGGACGATGGCAAATAAGGGACCATAGTGGATTCAAACAGGAGTGGAGAGCCCGGTGTGGCGGTGCGTGCCTGTAACCCAGACACTGGCAGGCTGAGGCAGGAGGAGGGCCACCAATTTGAGCAAGCCGTGCTGGGCAGCTTAGTGAAACCTTGTCTCCTTGCTTGCCTTGGCAGTACCACGGGGGAGGGGCAGCCTGATGAAAGCGTAGGAGGAGGTGAGAGCGCGAGCGCAGAGGGCCAGGGAAGGGACACTCCAGGCCAGAGGGTGCAGTGCGCTGAGGTGGCACAGTGTGGCCAGGGGCTGGGACCGAGGCACGGAATGGGAATTGAGGCCCGAGGTCATGGGGTACAAAATGGAAGGGATTTTTTTTGTTTTGTTTTGTTTTGTTTTGTTTTTTCTTTCTACTGAGGATTGAACCTAGAGTCTTTGTACTGAACTATATCCCCAACTGATTTTTTCATTTTTATTTTGAGACAGGGTCTCCCTACCTGCCCTGGTTGGGCTTGAATTTGTATTCCTCCTGCCTCAGCTGCCCAGAGTGCTATGATTACTGGTGTGAGTGCACCTTGCAGGTTCTCATTAGGAGCTGGCTGGGCTTTTCTGTCGAGCCCAGTGGAAGAAGCACTTGGAGGGTGCAAAGCACAGGGTTATGGCGATGTCACTGGTGGCTCTCCTGGTGCACCCAGCTGCCATGTTGGGATGGCTGGGGCAGGATTCAGAGCAGGAAGCCAGTTGGGGTGCTGCTCTAGCACAGGTAAAGCAGCAGTATGGCTGAATTAGAAATGTTTGCCTTGACCTGGCAGGATGGCTCAGTGGTCTAAAGCACCTGCTTAGGAAAGCTTAGGCAGCTGTAGGGACCATGGTTCCATCCCCGGCACCACATGCTGCGCCAGCCCTGCCCTCAGGGCAGGCTGAGCCGGCCATAAAAATAAATAAACAAACAAAAGTTCTGAAACAAGAAATAAAATAAAAAATTCTTTTTTTTTTTTTTTTGTCTTTTTTTGAAACAGGGTCTCACTATCCAGTTCAGGCTGGCCTTGAGCTCACTTTGGTAGGCCAGGCTGGTCTCAAACTCACACCAATCCTCCTGCCTCAGCCTCCCGAGTGCTGGGATTACGGGTGTGCACCACCATGCCCAGCAAAATAAAAAATTCTTAAGAAAGAAAGAAAGAAGGAAAGAAAGGTTTGCCTTGTGGATCTGCGTTATGGATAAACCTGACAGCTTTATAGGGGAAGTTGGATGCCATGACAGCTGGGGGGGGCGGTAGGAGAGTTCTGCCCACCTTGGAATGTCGGAGCTGGCAGTGTGTGCCGTGAGGGTAACTCGGGTGGGATGGTTTCACTGGCTCCTAGCTACCCCAGAGGGAAGCAGGTAGCCCCAGGCTATGCAGCTCCAGGGAGAGCTGTCCCGGAGACTGAGGAAGCGTGGCCAGCGGGGACGAGCCTGAGCACATGCGAGCTGGTGAGCAGGCTGCAACCAGGCGCGCAGCCTGCGCTGTGGCTGTGGGTGTGCGAGCCGGGGCCGAGCCCAACACGTGCTCCGGGAGCCTCCCTGCCTCCCAGATCTCACGTGGCCAGCCCACTTCTCCATCACTTTCATTACCTTTTCCCAAAGATGCACACAAGTCCATTGAAAGCCAGCCCTGGAATGTTCCACAGGTTTCAGCACGGTGAGCCCAGTGCTACATTGCAGACACAGAGCCCTGAGCCGCGCTCTCTGCCTTTCTGATAATCAGGACTAGAAGACCATGAGCCAATTTTGTTTTTTGTGTTCAAATGGATACATGATGTGATTAGTGTGAAGGAAAAATTGGGGTAATGGAAGGTTATAAATTCATAATCGTTGCTGACTTCATTGGTTTGTTTTTATTTTCCAGAAAAGCTTTGACCTGGAAATACTATGCAAAAAAAATTCTTTACTACCTACGACAACAGAAAATCCTAAATAACCTTAAGGCTTTTCTTCAGCAGCCTGATGATTATGAATCCTATCTGGAAGGTGGGTCTACCCTGCCTGTGAGCACGCTGGTCAGTTGGGCGCACTCACACAGTCTTCAAGGGCGGGCTCAGCGCTACCCTGAATGGGCCTGTGGGTAGGATGCAGGTGGGACCCCCTGAAGCCGAGAGTGGGAGTGTGGGAGCTCCTTAGCTGTCACTAGAGAGGGGGACTTGCGGTAAAGACGCAGCATTATGGGGGAGTGGCACGGTAGTGAGATGAGGTGCTTATTGTTCCAAGCTCTAAAGAAGTGTTTGCAAAGCAGAAATACATTTATCTGGTTTTATCTCTGTAACCTCGAGCAAACCTTCAGCCACTCTGTGGAGCTTAATGAAGACAGAATGTTCTCGGCTATCAGCTCAGGGTCTGCTGGTCCACTCATGAGAAGTCAGGAGAAAGGAGCCATATAGGCGGGCACGTTGTGACTTTGTGTTCCTGTGAAGTTGAGCAGGAACAAAATGTGACTGTGATTTTTTTAAACTCTTTAATTCCTAGAATGTTACACAAACATTCCCATAAATTGCAGTTATGAAATACATGCTCACTTTCCTTCCCTGCTCAGTAAGTCACCCGAGCTTGCTGATCCTCTCTCCCCTTTCCTCTCCTTCCGCCATGTTCCTGCGCAGCTGCCACCACCTCTCCCAGCGACAGCTTTCTGAGGAGGCTTGCTTTCCCGGGTACCACTCCCTCTGGCCTGACACCCACCTTTTCAGCAGCCCATGTGAAGCCTGCAGTGCAGAAACTGACCTGCCTTTTAAAATCTCTGCTTGCTTTATATTTTTCCATTTTGTACCGGAAATGGAACCCAGGACCCCACTTGCTGGGCAGGCTGTGCCCCTGAGCTGGATCCCCGGCCCTCCGCTTGCTCTGCAGTGACCCCCACAGCCCAGCCCTCCCTTCCCCAAGCCCTTCCCTGTTATTCTGCAGCCATTGTTTTGGCTGGTGCCTTGGAAATCGCACTTGCCCTCCAGCTTCAGCATGGTCAAGTGTCAAGTCTTAGCTGGCTGCGAGTTTACTGTCCTTACATCTACTGGGGCGCTTTGAGTTGTAGCTGTTTCTCATCCTTTCCATTCCAAATGTACCCGTTTTGTTTCCTGAGCTAGTCACTAAGTTTCTTAAGAACTGGGTCCTGGAATTATGATTACTGTGTAGCCATCAGTGCCTACTCCAGATATTTGATAATTATTTGAAATTATCCCCCAAGTGGAAGTGAAAAAGTCAGTTTAAGTTGATTAAAATAAAATGTCCTTAGTATTTCAAATCTTCCCATGCACAGACTGGAGCAGGGAGTTCTCCGTCTATGTCGCAGCTTGAAAATCATTGACTGGGCATAGCAGCACCTGTCTAAGTGTAATTCCAGCACCTGAGAGCAGAGGCGGAAGGGTCACTGTGAGCCAAGGCCACCCCGGGCTCCATAGTGAGTTCAGGACCAACACAAGCTATGGACTGAAGCCCTGTCTCAAAAAGCTAAAAAAAAAAAAGTACAGTAAATTTTATTACTAATAGGTTATATTTGAAAATAACACTTGTTTTTATTTATGAAATGTGAAGCTTCATTACAGTTTTCACATGATTCCTCCAAATACAGGTTGAATAAATGGGTGTTTAGAGTTCTAGTCCTTAGTGACTGATTAGAATAATGCCAGTGCCATTGAAGAAGCCAAGGAATGATAGCTTTAGAATGGGATACACGTCAGAGAGGGTCAGTGTGAACTCCTCCAGCCCACATCCTGGGAAGCCCTGGTCAGCAGCGACACAGAGCTCCGGTGTCCAGGCCTCTTGACACCCATTCAGATGCTGTCCACTCCTTAGGGTAGCAGAGTCCAGGTCCTGAGCTGGTGTCAGACGTGGTGAATTTAAGATGCCTTGAATGTTTCCCAAGTGAAAATGTCCTATACCTCAGTGATGGTGCTGCTCCTCCTCCCCCCAGGTTTCCCTGAGGCTATGCAAGGTAGTGACTTGTAAGAGACGGTATTTGTGGTGTGTTCTGTGTAGCTTTTTAGCTGCACAGCCCTGAGTATAACTTTAGCCAATTTGAAGGTAAGCCAAAGTCCATGTACTGTTCACCCTCAATAAATATTGGTTGAAAATACCTTGTATTGGGCCACAGAGATAGCTCGGTGGTCTAAGTGCCTGCCTAGGCAAGCACCAGCCAGAGTTCAATTCCCCAGTACCACATGCCCTACTCTGGGCACACTGAGCCACTACCAAGACCAGACATGTGGCACCTGCCTGGAATCTCAGCACTGGGGAGACTGAAAACAAGAGGATCAGTATGACTCCACACTGCATAGTAAGACGCTGTACCAAGTAAAGACATTTTTTTTTAAATGGCCAGTCTTTCAGGATAGGTTTCAACTATTGTTTTTGAATAAAAGAACTGTTTTGTACCACAAAGCTCCAGAGATGCTGGATTTTGAGACTGTAGAAGGTGAGGGTGCCTTGGAAAGCTGTCCTGGTGGCATTTGTTTGTCCTTGTAGTGGAACATGGGAATTCACCTCTGATCATGGGTATTGTTTCAGGGTTTTGTTGTTGCTTTGCTTTGTTTTGTTTTGTTTGTCTACAACCTCTGAGAGGTTTGGTTATATATTTTTTAAAAAAGAAGGAAGCAAGGAAGGGGCGTGAGCACTTCTGTTGTCGAAGCATCTATTCTCCCTCCTCGGTGTGTCAGTGACAAGGCCTGACACCCAAGGAAAGGAGCTTGGCTTGCCACTGGGCTGGCCCAGGAGGTGAGGTCTGCTGACAGGCTAGTAAGAGCAGGGTGAAAGGAGAATTTATTCCACGATTCTCGTTCATCCACAGGAGCCGTCTATATTGATCAGTACTGCAACCCTCTCTCTGACATCAGCCTCAAAGACATCCAGGCCCAGATCAACAGCATCGTGGAGCTTGTTTGCAAAACTCTGCGAGGCATAAACAGTCGCCACCCCAGCTTGGCCTTCAAGGCAGGTATGGAATTGCTTTAGATCCAACTATATTTGAAAAAAAAAAAAACAAAAAAACTAGAACTAGAGGAGTTGGTTTATGGGAAATTCAGCAGAGCAGGCTGTTGTCTGACAAAAATTGACAAATGACCCATAAAACACCTCCAGCCTATACTCTTCTGGTCTGTGGATTGGTCGCACTCGGTTATTTAGATTCTGTGAGTCTTTGCATGTTGTGGGTTGGCTGGGCGTGGAGGGTCCAGAGCCGTGCGGGGTGTTCCAGGAGAGATCTCTGTTCCAGGTGAATCCTCCATGATAATGGAGATAGAGCTCCAGAGCCAGGTCCTGGATGCCATGAACTATGTTCTCTATGACCAACTGAAGTTCAAGGGGAATCGGATGGATTACTACAATGCTCTCAATTTATACATGCACCAGGTAAATCTGGACCACCACAATTTAAAAAACTTGGCCCGCCATAACCGTGTGCTGTACTTCCTCCACGTAGTTGGCTGGCTCAGAACTATTTGGATAAAAATAGTTATTGTGTTTATATTGAACTTGTACAGACTTTCCTGCTGATTATTTCCTAGACAACAGTTTACATTTACATAGCCTTTGACTGGTGTTACAAGTAATCCAGGGGCTATGTCAGGTGGGTGGCTTCATGTGTCTGTTCTGTGGCTGGCTGCTGCCTTGTTTTACTACCCATGCACAGAACACTAGCCTTCTCCCCTAGAGGGCTAGACAGCCTGTCCCATCAGTGTTGAGGGCCATGCGATCTGACTAGCTTCTTAGGGCCGTGCTTACATGGAAGAGGCAACAGGCAGTACAGAAGGAGATGCCATGGCTACGTTCTAACCTGTGTTTGTGCATGGCCACTGGAGTTGGAATTTCATGTTTTTGTATATCACAAAATAGCATTCTTTGGGCTGTTACTCAAACATTAAAAGAATTCTAAAAACTCTTCCTGTGTCAACTGTGCAGGAAGCATGAGTGGACTAGATTTGTCCCTTGCTGTGAATAAAAAAAGAAATTAACCTGGTTAAGCCTGAGAAACTAGCATCAGGCCCCCTGTGGGATAAGTAGCTAGTGAGACTACTGATTGAGCAGATTAGCATGCATGGCTTCTCTGAACCCAAAGCACTTTTTGTCCTTAGGTTTTGATCCGCAGAACAGGGATCCCAATCAGCATGTCACTGCTGTACCTGACGATTGCTCGGCAGCTGGGGGTTCCACTGGAGCCCGTCAACTTCCCAAGTCACTTCTTGCTGAGGTGGTGCCAAGGCGCGGAAGGGTAAGTCACCCCAGACACCTGGTCATCCACAAGGAGCCAGCCCCCGCCATGCGGATGGCAGGCCTGGATCAGGGGTGGCCAGGGCAGCCAGGAGCTATTTTCTGTCACGGCCCAAGTTGGGACACTGCTGTAGCCACCCAAGGCGCTGCCAACAGGGGAGAGTGACTGAGGACTCCTCTGGGTCCTTCCCCAGCTTTTGCAGCTGTGTTTGAATCTGCAGTTGTTTCAGTTTAATTTGTAAAAATAAAATTTCAAGGTCTGTGGCTCTCGAGTTGCTTTGTTCCAAAGTAGATCAAAGCATCATCAAAGGAGTTGTTTGTGGGAGGGAGGCTGCCATGGAGAGCTGTACAGAGCAGGACGGCAGCTCCCCTGGAGGCAGTGTTGGTGGTTTCGTGTGGCCTCAGTGTCTAGCCAACGAGTTCTGTTGCATTCTCTTTTGAGTCTGTTTTATTGGGCAAAGTTTCTTTTCAGTTAGTCTTTTTTTTTTT
>PVJA010057392.1:0-10543 GCA_004027025.1 Myocastor coypus
CCAGCCCTGTCCTCAAGGCAGGCTGAGCCAGCCATAAAAATAAATAAATACACAAAAGTTCTGAAACAAGAAAGAAAAATAAAAAATAAAAAGACATTAGGGGCAGGATATATTTAAAAGAACAGGGTGAAATGTATTCAACTGTGGCTGTTCTATTGCACATTGCTGTCCTCAGTGTAGCTGCTCAGATTACAGATACTAGCATGGAAAGTTGGTCAAAGTAGAAATCTGAAGCATTACCTGCTGCCTTCAAAGGACTGAGAGAAATTAGTAGTGCAATCATCTCAGCTATCCTTGTATACACCTACATGATTTTTCCCCTTCCTTTTTCTTCCTTTTCTCCTTTCCCTCATCCCAGTTGTTTATTCCTTCCTTATATTCCATTTCTTTCCTCTTTACTATATCTATTGTACCTTTTGGATTTTATTTACTCTTTCAGGTTTTTTTGTTAGTTTGGTTGGTATTTTGTTTTGTCTTTTTTGAGACAGGGTTTACGCAGTTCATGCTGGCCTTGAGCTCACTTTTGTAGCCCAGGCTGGTCTCAAACTTACACCCATCCTTCTGTGCCTCAGCCTCCCGAGTGCTGGGATTACAGACATGCACCACCATGCCTGGCTCACTCTTTCAGGTTCTTATACTAGGGAACATGAGAACTTTTTCAAAAGAAGAGATTTTGTGCAAGCCGGGTCAGATGACCTAGAAACTTTGCATCAAAGGGAAAGATAAGCTGCGTGAGTCTCTGAGCATATTCTGCAGCACAGAGAGGGATGCATAATTGTGCCACGATGGGAACCCTGGAGGCAACCAACTAGCGCATGTGGGTGGAGCTCAACCTGGGCCAGAGTTTTCACCAGTTGCCTAGAGCAGCGTGCTCCCTGCTGTGTTTGCAGGAGGAAAAGCACTGACCCGGGGCTCGCTGGAGACAGAGTGGAGGGCAGGCACTGTCTCTCCAGGAGCAGCCTGGGCATCCAGCAGGTGACCAACTGCACACCTGTCCACTGGTGCCCTGGACCATACAGAGTGGCTGACATGGCATCCTGTCCTGGCTCCAGGGAGATTTTACAACCGCATCCTGAAGGAAGTAGTTTATTTCTCTCTCTCTCTCTCTTTTTTTTTTTTTTTTTTTTTTTCTTGAACTGAGCTTCGGATCTTAGGCAATTTTTCAAAAGCTCTCTGCTGCATTTTATACATTTTATGTCACTGTTTAATGCTTGGAGTAAACCCCTTGAGGAAAATTGACTGTAAATCTTTTCCAAGATGACAAAAAGTTATAAATAATTAAGAGCATTCCAAACCAAAGTCTTAAACCTACTGAAATCTAAATTCTATCTGAGCATCTTAAACTAAGATTCAAAGGGGAAACCTGCTCTTTCTGAACATTTTATGCTAAATCTTACCAGACTCAAAAAGTAGTTGTTTGTGCCCCTCCAGCTGTTCATCCTGTGTGAAGTTCAAGATGTTGCAGTGACAGAAAGGTCCCAGCACAGGGCTGACTCGCACGTGTTCACCTCAGCCAAGATGACTGGCTTCCAAGCAGCTGTCTTTACTGAACTGTGATATGCGTAGATTATCCCCAAGTCAGCTTGGTTTACTTTTCTACCTTAAGTATTCCAGTGTTGTTAATAAAAGCCCCAGGATTCTTTTTTTTTTTTTAATGAGCAGAACATATTTATTGAGGGAAAGAAAGCTCCTGTCCAAAAGAGGGACAGGAGGGGAGTCCCGAGTGGGTATCTCCACCCAGGATTCTTTTTTTTTTTTTTTTTGTCTTTTTGAGACAGGGTCTCGCTATGCAGTTGAGGCTGGCCCTGAGCTCGCTTTTGTAGCCCAGGCTGGTCTCGAACTCGCACCAATCCTCCTGCCTCAGCCTCCCGAGTGCTGGGATTACAGGCGTGAGCCACCACGCCCGGCAGAACATGCTGCTTTAATGACTGGACATGAGACAAAACAGTTTTTCCTGCATCTGCTTAGGGGCGATGGCTGTGGCAAGTGGGAGTGAAATCAATTCTGTGCCTTGATTCTTCTTTTATTTTTTTTGTGGGACCAGGGTTCGAACTCACGACCTTGCACTTGCCAAGCAGGCACTTGTGCCTCGGAGCTATCTCCCCAGCCCCTCTTCTTTTATTTAAAGGAAAAAAAAGCTATACAAATGATGCAGAATTTCAATATAAGAAAAAAAATAAGATAGAAAATTAACAATGGTTATTATAGCATGTTATTATCTTCAAAGTGGTTGCTCAGATTACCAGATCCAGGCATGCAAATTTGATCAAACAGCATAACCTCGGTTCTTCTTGCTGCTCTTTAACATTGCATCACTGTGATAGTAGCCAAAGAAAGAAAAATTTTGGAAAGAAGCATTTATATAATCAGGCCTTAACTGTGAACCCAATGTTTCCTATCTTTTAGATAAGAAGAAAAAGGAAAACAAGCATGATCTAAACCAGATGGACTGTTCATTTATGTGACAGTCACCCAGTATGCGTCATGTGGTTGATACTGCTGAGCAGTTCAACAGAATAGTGACAGTGATGCAAACCCAGCCCTCAGGCGGGGTGGGAGGAAGGCTGACGTCACTCGTCAGAGGTCCTGTCCTCCAAGACATGAATCTTGATTACTCCCTTCGTTGCTTAAAGAAAATACTGAGGATGGAGAATAGGTTTAAGGCCAAGTAATTTTTCTTAAGAAATTAAAGCGCAATATCTGGGGCAAAAGAGAATTTGACAAGAGTTACATGTCTAAATGGCACCAGTTGCATAATTTTCCTCTTCCACTAAGGGTAAGATCTTTAACTGTACTTGAAAAGATTTAAATTAGGCACCATTTAAATATCTGCTGTTGGGGCCAGCAAGATGGTTCAGCCGTCTAAAGCGCTTGCTTAGGAAAGCTTAGGCAACCTCAGGGACTGTGGTTTGATCCCCGCCAGTGCCACCCCCAGGGGAGGCTGAGCTGGCCATAATACAAAAAATAAATAAATAAATAAATAAATATCTGCTGTTAGCCGGGCGTGGTGGCGCACGCCTGTAATCCCAGCACTTGGGAGGCTGAGGCAGGAGGATCGGTGCGAGTTCGAGACCAGCCTGGGCTACAAAAGTGAGCTCAAGGCCAGCCTAAACTGCATAATGAGACCCTGTCTCAAAAAAAAAAAAATAAATAAATAAATAAATAAATATCTGCTGTCTTAGTTACTTGTCTTGTTGTTGAGACAAAATATACGACCTCCACAAGCGAAAGCAGAAAAGGTTTCTTGCAGCTCACAGTTAGTAGAAGTTTCTGTCAGTAGTCAGCTGGCTCTAACAATGGTGTGGCAGCAGAGAGGCATTGCAGGGGAGAAACAGTTCACAGAAGGCAGAAGGTAGCAAAGCAACAAGGGACAGCCACAGCTCTTCCTATCCAGGCTGCTCAGGGCAGAGAGTGCCCATACCCTTAATCCTAGTTCCTTTGATCCTCGCATTGCACCATATATCAACCCAGGCAGCCACCTCAGAAAAAGCCCCACCTATGACTGCATGAGGCTTTGGGGGACATAAGATGCTATGACATCTGCATTCACTTAATGTTCTTTTATAGTGTTCTTTCTACTGCTGATGCATTGTTGACAAAATTTCCATTTATTCACTGCTCTACACTCCAAACAGCCCTCAGTATTCTCATCCCTAATTTCCAGAAGAGGAAAACACCTAGAAAGCTAGATAACTAGGCAAAGTCGTACAGGCAATAGAGACAGGGAACCTGGCTTGAAGCCTAAGTACATCTTAACAGATTGCCCTTAACTTATTAAGATGCTGCCCACCTACATTCATAATGCTGAGCTCAGAATCAGTATAAAAAGGGACTATTAAGGCCCAAGGCCCCAAGAGTTCTAAGTCTAGTTAATACCATTTTATTCATTGCCCAAGGTAGGGCAAGATGACAGGGAAAGGTGGGATGTTGTTAGCATTTCTGAGCCAGAAGTCCCTTACAAATGGGCTGGATTGGTGGTATAATTTGGCCTGAGACTTGTAAAGAAGGAGATTTTGATTGTGGAATAGCTGAGAAGACAATCTAGCCAGAGGAAATGAGAAATGTCTTAGAGGAGGGATAATGCAGGTGTATTCACAAATAGGGTATGAAGTTAAGAGGGGAGAAGTATTAGAAAATAAAATTACAGTCCCATACAAGGGGGCTAAGTTTTATTCTTCAATTGAAATATTCTGAGCAAGAAAATGCTGGAACACTGTCTTCTGCTCCTTCTTGCAAATCTAGCCAAAGAGAAGGCTGAACTGGAGTGAGTGATCTGTGGGAGTCTAAGCAGGAATAAATAAATAAGGCTCTGTATTAGGTACTTTTCACTGGTTGCTGAGACAAATACCCGACACTCAAGATGAAGGAAGGAAAGGTTTATTTAGCTCACAGTTTGTGGAGGTTTCAGTCCATATTCGGCTGGCCCAAGGCTGAGTGGAACAGATCAGAGAGCATCCAGTTCATGGCAGCGGAACAGCAACAAAGTGGCGGCAGAGGTAGCCAGCCAAACACAGCAGCAGAGCAACAGTTACAGCTCAAGTCTGTCTCTCTGTCTCGCTTTATATTACATTCAAGCTCTCCGCCTTAGCCCCCGCCTTTGGCTACACCCATAATCCCAGAAGTACTTCGACCCATAATCCCATCATTACTAAAACCCATAATCTCAGGGATCATGGATCAGGTCTCAAATTCAAGAAGTCTCTGCCCAATGACTACATGAGGCTTTGTGGGGACAACTAGACATAAACCATAACAGGCTCTAAAGGTAAGAGAGAGATGAGCAAGATGAAAGATGGAGAGACTAATCAATGGAAACCCGAGATTGTATTCTATGCAGAATTGGTTTAATATTTCAATTGGTCAATAAGAGTTACAATTAACTTGCTTGGTGACTCTTTAAGATATGGATATGTCCTTGTTACTCAAAATATAGTCTGCAGGCTGGTGACATTGACATCAGCTGGAAGCCCACTAGAGGCTGAGCCCACCGTGGACACGGAGTCAGGTACATGTGTTGCAAGGTCCCCAGGTAACTCCCGTGAACCGTAGGAAGCACTGGCTTACTTATCTTTTTCAGAAACACTTTGAAAGAGGAGAGCAGAGAATAAGCTTCTCTGTGCTATGTGGCATAACCATGGCTCTAAGTCCTAACAAGTAATAAAGGTTGGATTTATAAAGCTCTATGTTTTATAACATAGAGTTTAGTGTACACTTAACATTAACTCAGTAGTTGCTTTCTGTATACCAATAACATGAAATATTGTGTTAAAACCTGAATACAAAGCCGGGCGTGGTGGTGCACGCCTGTAATTCCAGCACTCAGGAGGCTGAGGCAGGAGGATCAGTGCGAGTTCAAGACCAGCCTGGGCTACAAAAGTGAGCTCAAGGCCAGCCTCAACTGCATAGTGAGACCCTGTCTCAAAAAGACAAAAAAAAAAAAGGCAACCCGTTTTGTTACAACTGGTAACAGGGGAACAGATACAATACCTGTGTGACCTATCTGAAGAGCTCACCTGACAGGGCCGAGGGTCTGAGCAAAGCATTCTGGAATAAATAGGCTCCCAGGTGTAGGTCATACCTGACCACAGGGCTGCAAGTTCAGGGAACCTGTGACATTCAGACTCCTGCTCATTACTTCAACAGTGACATCAGCCAAGCAAGCACCATCGTCAAGGCTGCAGTGAAAACATGGAAATGTGGAGCCACTGGAGCTTTTGACTGGGCTGGCAGCTGACCAACCAAGAGGATGATAGGAAACGGAAGCGTATAAAGCCAGAGTTTTAAAGAAACAGCAGCTGTAAGAACATGATCCTTCTCCTTTAGCTTGGTGGAATTTGCCTATCTTTATATAACTTGTTTTTTTTTTGTTTTTTTTTTTTTGCATTACCAGGGATTGAACTTGGGACCTTACACTTGCCAGGCTGGGGCTTATGCCACTGAGCTATCCTCCCCAGTACTATAACTTCTTATGGGAACCAAAATCTGCAAACTGTAAGAACAAGTGCAGTTGGTCTGTACTGTCAGAAGTAACTATACCTAAAAATTCTTTGAATCCCTCTAGCATGCCTATTGGGCTTTTATTACCCTCATGAATAGAAATGGAGGGAAAGAAGAACCAATCACAGAAGAATGAGAGCCTTTGAGAAAATTTTCAATGCATTACTACTCTTCAAAACAAAAAGTTCTAGAAAAGTGGGGTCTGGAGAGCTGGAAAGCCAGGCCCTGGGACCACACACTTCTTGTCATCTGAGTGAGGAGAGCTCAGTGCTGAGGAACAGCCCTCCTCCTCTCGTGCCCCAGGACACCCTTGGCTAATGCCACAACACCACTTTGCAAACCCACTCCGAGCCCTCCAGACACAATCTCCTGTGTCTGGCCTGAAGTAGCCACCTCCGTTACTGCTTTGGAAAATTTCCCTCATCCCTTAATACTCCATTCCCATGTATCTTTCGCGGATGCTCCCTGACATCTGGACCCAATTAGTTGCTTCCCCACTTGGGTCCCCTTCCTCAGTCATTTCCAAGCTGCAGATGGTGCCTGCTAGTAAACAGGTCATGGAGTCGATTGTATGGGTCGGTGCAGGACAACTGAAGAGTCCAGGAGGTCTTCATCCGTTTTGTGAAAATGTTATTTTGGTACGTGCATGCCACTGACTTAGGTTGTTACCCACAAGTGGAGATCACAGCAGGATTCAGGTCCTGTCTTTTTTTTTTTTTTTTTTTTTTTTTTTTTTTTTTTTTTTTTTTTTTTTTTTTTTTTTTTTTTTTTTTTGTCTTTTTGAGACAGGGTCTTGCTATGCAGTTGAGGCTGGCCTTGAGCTCACTTTTGTAGCCCAGGCTGGTCTCAAACTCGCACCAATCCTCCTGCCCAGCCTCCCACCACCATGCCCAGCCCAGGCCCTGTCTTTTATTGAGAACTTTTCACCAAAAATCTCCTAAAGAAGTGGGCTGGGGAGGGGGAAAGCAAGGCAGAGATGGGGTCTGAGTAAAATCTACCATTGGCCTGATGCCCCAGGAAAACACACACCACACTGCAGAGTCAGCATCTACCGAGGCTCAGGACCACCACCATATTCCCAGCCAGCCAGGCCTGGCTATAGAGGGAACTTCCCAGGTGAAGTATCGCCCACCTGCCAAGGATGAGGCCCAAGAGAAAGTGGCAGCTGTGACCCACATAGGGGCTGGCAAAAGACTTTACCAGCCCAGGAAGAGGACAGCACATCCCCAGAAGCCACCAAAGGCCACTCCCTGGCTGCTCCAATCATGTGCACGGCCCCTTGCTCAACAGTCAGAGAGGAGGCCACTGAAAGTCCCAAGGTACAAAGCTCGTGGCCTGTGTCTCAACTTATCATGGTGTTTTTATGTGCCAGCCAATGTCATTCTAAGACATATTAGAATTTTAAGTTATTGGTGTGAAATTATACCACTCATTTTTGTATCGTGGAATGTAATATTAACTGAAATTACAGAATGTGAAGTTACAAATGTGCCCGTTTTTATGTATTTCATTCTGCCTAGAACGTACAGGGGAAAGGAACACAGCTGCCTGTGTTCCACATCCTGGTGTGCATTCCACAGCCCTGTGCCTTCAGCCTACAGGAGCATAAGGAAGGACCGGAAAGAAAGGAAACGGGTTGCCCTGCATTTCTTTCCCTCTGGTCATCACTTCAGTGGAAGTAACTAGCTAATCCCAGGGAACAGGAAGAAGGGATATGACTGGGTGCCTTGCTTGCATTCTCTAGGATGCCTTCCTTCTTCACTCCAAAGAAGCCCTGGCTCGGACAGAAAGCTTGGCCTCCAGAACCGATGGCAGCCTTGCTGAGTCACAGACAGCCCACTTCCCTTCTACCTAATTTGAGTCTCATTCAAGTCCTGTGCCAAAGTCATATGGCCATCAAGGTACTTCTCTTGCTGAAGGTGAGTCCCTTGAGCTGAGGAGATGTTTTGTTTTCCTGTCTTGGTTAACTAGACATTCTGAGGCCTCAGAGAGCAATGCTGGCCAAAGCCTCAAAGTGGCTGACTCCCACTGTGGGAGACCACAAAACAGCACCTGGGCCTGAAGGAATTCACTTCACCGTCCCTCAGTGTACGGGGTCAGTGTAACATTCTGTAGTCTGTCTGGATGGTGCAGACTCTTTGGGGCTATCGTGTGACAGAAAAACAGAGGGTGAGAATGAACATAGCCCTGGAGCAAGAGGGTGAACCCACATAATTCCCCCACACACATCATTACAGGCTGCTATTGCTCCCACTTTCTTGTGCAACTGAAACCTATGTTGCCTATCAGTAGCTACATAGTCTGTGCCAGAGGGTACGCTCAGCTGCTCTAATGAATGCGCTCTACCAAGCACAGCAGTCATGATGGGGGCTACACCTTGGGTAGCTCTGTAGTCATTCAGTTTTATCAATGACCCATTCACATTTTGTAGAAACAATATTAGCTAATTAAATGGGGATACACTAGAAACCAACACACCTTTATCTTTAAGTCTTCCAGAGAGGCACTTTGAGGGACACCCCTGATATGCAATACTGTGTTGCTTTTTATTTGCCATCTCATGCTGCAGTTGGGAAAAGAGTCATTTCAAAGGCTTTCACTTTGCTTTGGCTTCCACAAGAGCTCTTCCCTGCAGGTCAAAGGACCAATGCCAACTACAAGTCAGGTCTATCCCAGTCATACATTCAGGAGTTGGGCCATAGATGATTCATATGTATTCAGGGCTGCTGTTTGGTTTTATAAACCCAGTAAGTTCAATATGAAAGGGACTTGAGCTAGCACCCCATTTATTTTTTCATTTTTTTCTTGTTTCAGAACCTTTTTTTGTTTATTTATTTATTTTTATGGCCGGCTCAGCCTGCCCTGAGGGCAGGGCTGGCGCAGCATGTGGTTCCAGGGATCGAACCGCGGTCCCTGCAGCCGCCTAAGCTTTCCTAAGCAGGCTCTTTAGACCACTGAGCCATCCTGCCTGGCCTTAGCACCCCATTTATTACCTGACCCACAGCTTTCCCTCTTCCGACCAAAGGACTATGATGGTTTTATGAGTATCTGGTTATCAGCATCAGTTCAGACCTTCTGCCTACTAGCAGTGATAGTTATAGGCATGTTTCCCTCCCCAGAAGTCAGTTACTCCAGTAAGTAACCATTGAGGAAAAAGCAACAGAGTGACTCTTGCCATGGTGTTGAACAATTCTTCCTCTTGGTGACCTGGCCGCTCATTTAGTCAGTGGCTTCTGGGACTGACGAGTGGATCAGATCCAGAACCTTGGCAGAGAATCATGTCTTTCCCCTGGCACAGCTGACTTCACACTGCTGTTGCTCACTTTCAGTTGTATATCTTAAATTCTTGTTGACTGTTTATCTTCCTTGCTCCTAGGAACACCATGTTCTATTATTTCATCTCCACAGAAGATTGCTGTGACTCAGGCTCCCTTATCTTCCCCTGCAGCCCTGCTGCCCATTCTAATTATACCATCTTGCTGTCGAGGGGCAAGTGCCTCTCTGCAGCCTCCAGTAGGCTAGCATCCTGTCAGGCACATGGAGAGTAAAGAACTCAGTGTGTCTTGTGAGTCTACAAGAAGAATTTGTTTAGAGCTTCTCAAAGACACTAATGTTCCCCTGGCCGGTCCATGTCTACTGTTTTGATAAGTGGAGTCTTCAGATGCCTACTAGGAATATCATTAGCTGCCAGAATCTCCAGCCCTGCCTCTTAGATCCGCTGTAGCTTGCCTACTTCTGAGAGTCGTCTGTCATTTCTCCATCACCTGCTGCAGCAGTTTTGGCATCTCTACATCATTTGTTTTGGCCCATAACTTTTGCTAAGCTCTCAGTAGCTACTACATATCCATCTCCCAGAGCCCTTGCCAGGCTGTTAAGTCCTAGATTCAAGGCAGCTTCGGTCAACAAACTCTCTCTCATCCAGCCTCACTACTTCTGGCTCATGTTCTGGTCCATTCTCAGCCAACGTCTCCAGTTTTTCATGGTCCTCATCAGCCAGGTCCTAACAAAGGAGGGTGAAATAGTGGGCTGCCTAGCTCCGCAAGGCTTGCTGGGTGAGTTCTGGGTGGGTGGGTTCCCTCTACAGCCTAAGACCTCTGAGGAGAGGCTGAGAGTTTGAGATTCTCATGTGTGTCATTCCATGACCCTAGGACCTACCTGCCTCTTCCCTGGGAGGGCCTGACTCCAGCACAGGGAATTTGCCTAGCCTAGGGATTCAGCCTCCTCCATGCTCAGTGATGGTCTCTGACAAGTCACTGGTTCTTCCTGCCCTCTAGCTTAAAATCACTCTCTTGAAACATTCCCAATACGAAGACCATCGTGCCCGCACCAGTACGTTGCTTTACAGTGGTGACTGATTATTCTGGGCTTGTTGCTTCCCCTCGTCAGGCACTCAGCAGCAGCCACCCTTTCCATAGCCCTTACAATTACTGTGTCTTCCATATCTCTTAATCCCACAAACTGTGCTCAAATCAGGGCTTTATCCTGTCCCAGATATCTATAGATGATCCCTACAGTTTTTAGCAGTTGTACCCTGCTTTAGTAGAGT
>PVJA010057393.1:0-10457 GCA_004027025.1 Myocastor coypus
GCACCAGCACCACCAGCAGCACCAGCACCAGCTGCACCAGCACGATCAGCAGCACCTGCACCAGCTGCACCAGCACCACCACCCCCAGGGCAGGCTGAGCCGACCATAACATAAATAAATAAAGCTAAAAACTCTGTACTTTTTTTTTTTTTCTTGCGGGACCAGGGATTGAACTCAGGTTCCTGTGCTTGCCAGGCAAGCGCTTATTCTACTGAACCATTTCCCTGGCCCAAAAACTCTGTACTTAAGCAACCTTTCCTACAGTACAACAGAAGAAACTCTTCAGAAGTATTTGAGAAGGCAACTTTTATCAAAGCGCTGCAGAACCAAAGCAGGAAATCTAAAGGCACGCCTTCATAGAATTTGCTTCATTTGAAGATGCAAAGGGAGCTGTGAACTCTTGCAATAAAAGGGAAATTGCGGGCAGAACAATCAGATTGGAGCTGCAAGGACCCAGGGGTCACCTGATGCAAGTAGCCAGCCACCTAAGACCCTGCTCGTCAAGGATCTGTCTGAGGAAACCACCTAAGAGACCTTAAGGGAACCCCTTGATGGCTCCATTGGAGCAAGGTTGTCACCAACCAGGAAACTGGCTCCTCCGAGGGGTTTCATTTTGTGGACTTCAACGCTGAGGAGGATGCCAAGGCTGCCAAAGAGGCCGTGGAAGATGGTGAAACTGATGGAAACAAAGTCATCTTGGACTGGGCCAAACCTAAGGGTAAAGGGGGCTTTGGGGGCCATGGAGGTGGCTGAGGCAGCTTTCGGGGCCGGGGTGGCAGCAGAGGCAGCCTAGATGGATTTGGAGGCAGAGGCTGGGGAAGCTTTGCAGGGTGAGGTGGCTTCTGGGGAGGCCGGGGAGGAGGAGGAGACCACCAGCCACTAGGAAGGAAAGTGAAGTTCGAATAATCCCTCTGTCCCTGTCTGTACCAATCCACTGTGAAGAAAGGACTCTGGGGTGTACTCGGCTACCTGCTGATGAGAGCCTTCTGAGGACATTCCCGGTGCCGTACGTCCTGTGGTCCACTTGGGAGTGTAGCCATCACGCTTCCGGAGAGGTGTGCCCAACACGCCCTGTTGGTTTCGACTAGGCATTCACAAACTTTTGAAGAGATGAGTGATAGAGCTAACGCTGATCTGTAAGTTTTGAATTTATATTGTTGGGGCCCAGCAGGATGGCTCAGTGGTCTAAAGCGCCTGCTTAGGAAAGCTTAGGCGGCTGCAGGGACCGAGGTTCGATCCCCGGCACCACATGCTGCGCCAGCCCTGCCCTCGGGGCAGGCTGAGCCGGCCAGAAAAATAAATAAATACACAAACAAAAAGTTCTGAAACAAGAAATAAATAAATAAATACAATTTAAAAAAAAAAAAAGAATTTATATTGTTTCATCCCATGTACAAAACCACTTTCTTCCTACAAATAGTGTGTGTGTGTGTGTGTGTGTGTGTGTGTGTGTGTGTTAGGAGGGTGTAAAGGAAAGCAGAATGCTTAAGTTTTTTGTTTGCTTTGCTTCAGAAATTTTAGGGCAAATTAAAAGTCCTAGGCTCTGGTGCCAGGCTTGTTTAAAAAAAAATGTTTCTGTCAAAAAATAAAAATAAAAAAATAAAAGAGAGCTTGAGTTCTGTTCCCTGTTAACTTTGAAAAGCGGCCAGAGTTGCTGCAGGGCAGGTGTGGCTCCCTCACATGCTTGCTGTGTGCGGTGTTTCTCAAGCCTTGCGGTTGGCTGGGCACAGTGATGTATGCTTGTCATCTCAGTACTTGGGAGGTTGAGGCATGAGGATGCCGTCAGTAGAGACCAGCCTGGGCTGCAACGTAAGCTCAAGGCCAGCCTAGACCGCATAGTGAGACCGTCTCGAAAAAGACGTCAGTCAAAAGTTTTGCAGCTAACTTGGCACAGTCGAGAGTCGAGCACCACAATCCTGCCATGAGAACCCAAGCACAGGGCGCACATTTCCGACTGCCAGTCCCCACTTGAGGAGGACAGGCGAGCTTTAGGGGTGCTCCTAGGTCATGCCTCGATGCAATACCTGGGGGTCCTGCAGCACGGGGTGCTCTTCGGAGCTTGTGTGGACAGTGTAAGTGGGGCCCCTTCTGCTCCCAAGCTTTTGATAGCTGTCTCCAAAGGTGACAGACTCCCCGTGGACTGGTCTCATCCTTAGCAGCTTCAGGGGCTCACCTGGGGTGAGCAAGCCTCATCACATGACAGCTGTGCTGTCCCTCAGGCCTGAGTCAGTCACAGGGTTCTATTCACAGCCAACGCCAGGGTCTCTGCATCTTCCTGAGGTCAGCTCCATTGTCTTCTGAAAAATGCATCCTTCTCTTCAGCAATTCCTTGAGCAGCACAGGGACGTCGTCGGGTGACTTGCAATAAAATCCTGATCCGAATTGCAGGACACAAACCGGAGTAGCTTGCAACATCATGAAACTAAATTCTGCGCAACTTGCTGTCGCCCAGCTTCTGTGAGCTCTGTGTTCAAATGCATACCTTAAATGCACACGTGTGTACAGGCACACACGACAGGAGATCCAAGACTGACTGATGTCATGGTAAATGGCTGAATCTGCACTTGTGATTAGGAGCCAAAAACTGGTACGAGATAAAAGATGACTTAATGTGGGGCCGGGGAGATAGCTCTGTGGCAAAAGTGCCTGCCTGCCAGGTGCAAGGTCGTGAGTTTGAACCCCGCTCTCACCAAAAAAAAAAAAAAAAAAAAGTTAACTTAATGTAACAAATTCCTAGCCGGGCGTGGTGGCTTACGCCTGTAATCCCAGCACTTGGGAGGCTGAGGCAGGAGGATTGGTGCGAGTTCGAGACTAGCCTGGGCTACAAAAGTGAGCGCAGGACCAGCCTCAACTGCATAGTGAGACCCTGTCTCAAAAAGACAAAAAAAAAAAGAATGTAACAAATTCTTTCAACTACTTACCCTGGCAGAGAGTACCTGGAGAGGGGGGGGTTGGGTTGGTGATACAACCAGAGGAGTAAATCAATTAAATGCTCCTAACCTTGTTATTGTGTGTGTAGGATACCCTGTGCTTCACAAATACCTGTCCTTAGATTTTCTCTGTAACTGGACTGCTTGCTGACAGGGAAGGAACATTCCTAGTTCTAATGAAATTTAAAAAATAAACTTTTTCTTTGTTATTCCATTAAAAATTCACAAGTATGAACAAAACATTGGCATAATGAGCTTCATAAAACCAGAATTAATTGACAAAAAAAGACAGAGGGGGCCCGGCAGGACAGCTCAGTGGTCTAGAGGGCCTGCTTAGGAAAGCTTAGGCGGCTTCAGAGACCACGGTTCAATCCCCGGCACCACATGCTGCGCCAGCCCCGCCCTCAGGGCAGGCTGAGCCGGCCATAAAAATAAATAAATCAAACAAACAAAAGTTCTGAAATAAGGAAAAAAAATTAAAAATAATATAGACAAAAATAGTACTCAACACAAAGGCTAAACTAAGTCAATAAGGTAAGAACAACAACAAAAAAAACTTTTTTTTTCATAATTTTTTTTTCTTGTTTCAGAACTTTTGTTTATTTATTTTTATGGCCGGCTCAGCCCACCCTGAGGGCAGGGCTGGCGCAGCATGTGGTGCTGAGGATTGAACCGCGGTCCCTGCAGCCGCCCAAGCTTTCCTAAGCAGGCGCTTTAGACCACTGAGCCGTCCCGCCGGGCCCCTATGTTGGTGTTTTGACACTGAGTCTCGCTACAGAGTTCAGGCTGGCCTTGAACTCACTGTGTAGCCCAGGCTGGCCTCAAACTTATGGTGATCCTTCTGCCTCGGCCTCCCCAGTGCTGGGGTTACAGGCATACGAGCGCCACCATACCTGACTCAGAGTTGTACACTGGAAAGACAGGTCCAGCCATGTTTCCTCTCATTTCTCTGCACTTGCAGCTCTGGTCCAGCTCCGCTCCAGCCTGCACCTCCTCAGCCGCCTGTGAGCGGACAACCCTGAGCCCGGCTGCTGCCCCGCGGCTTTGCTGCCTCCCCCAGGGCCAGCAGCCCCCTCCTCCCCACTCTCTGCTGCTGTTCCTCGGGGAGGCTCCTCCCTGGCTCAGGAGCAGCTGCTCACCCTCTGCGAGCTTGCAGGAAGGGATCATGTGTTACAAGGCCATTCTTTTCCCCTTAACTCATCACTATTGCTAACAAGTCAAGCTCGTTTTAAACAAGCCTTCCTTATTTCCCAAGTACTCAGTCTAAAGCGCCCCCTTACGGGAAACACAGGGACTGCAGTGTCTTCCTGATAGCCTGCCAACTCTGCCCGCCCCACTAGAGTAGGCTGAGTCGGCTGCTCAAAGGAAGCGCTGCTCAAACTGCACTGGAAGCTGGTAGCAACTACAGCGGCTCGCCGAGGCTCCTTGCCGTAACCGTAACCGTAGCGCCCGGGAGGCTGAAGCCTGCAGGAGGATCACCATGATTTTGAGGTCACCTATAAAACGGGACTCTAAAGTGAACCGTAACACATAGAAAACTCCAACGCCGAGCTCAGGAACCATGCAGCGCCAAGCTCTCTTCTTGCTGCTCTTGGGAACCGTCTCCTGGACGGAGACTTGGGCGGGTGAGTATGGGACGGGGTGCTCAGGCAGGAGCGAGGGCTGCGCCGCGGACGGGGAGCCAAACTGCACTGCCAACGCCGCGGCCAGAGCCTGCGCCACTCGGGCCACTCGGGCCACTCGGGCCACCCGGGCCACTCGGTCGTGCCTCGCCGTCTCCTGCCCCAGCTCGGCCAGTCTCCCACTTAGCTGCAGAGCACCGCCACTCCTAGCCCGCCCACTGGGACCTCGCGGCCCAGCGCGAGGGAGGAGGTCGCGGTCTCACTAACCCACCCCGCCCGCAGGCTCCCACTCCCTGCGCTACTTCTACACGGCCGTGTTCCATCCCGGCCGCGGGGACTCGCACTTCATCTCCGTGGGCTACGTGGACGACACGCAGTTCGTGCGCTTCGAAAGCGACGCTGCGGAGCCGCGGGTGGAGCCGAGGGTGTCCTGGATGGAGCGGGAGGACCCGGCGTACTGGGAGGAGCAGACAAACAGAGCCTTGGACTTGGCTCAGATTTTCAAAGTGAACCTGCGCACCCTACGCAGCTACTTCAACCAGAATGACAGTGGTGAGTGTCCAGGCCTGGATTACACAGATCACGGCTCCCTCCTGCTTATGCAGGGCACTCCCGAGCCTGGGAGCCCCAGCCAGCCGTTGCTAAGTTTCATTTTCCATTTCCCCAAGTTGAAAATAAGCAGATGCTGGGGCCAGCAGGATGGCTCAGTGGTCTAAAGCGCCTCCGGGCAGGCTGAGCTGGCCATAAAGATAAATAAGTAAACAAACAAAAGTTCTGAAACAATAAAATAAAATAATTCTTAAAAAAAAAAAAAAAGAAAAGAAAATAAGCAGACGCTGGGTCGGTGCCTGCATTCCAACCCCATGGGGCTGGGGCGGGGCTGGGGCGCGGCTCGGGGCAGAGCTTGGGGGCAGACTAATTGCGGTGACAGGGTGGTAGCAACTGCCCACCGTGAGCAGGGGCTGACCTCGGGGTGTGCCCAGGCACACACACGCTCCAGTGGACTTCTGGCTGTGACGTCACGGAAGGACGCCTCGTCCACGGGTACTCGCAGTTCGCCTACGACGGCGTGGATTACATCTCCCTCAATGAGGACCTGAAGTCCTGGACGGCAGCGAGCCAGGCTGCTCAGGTCTCCAGGCGCAAGTCGGAGGAAGCTGGAGATACGGAACTGCAGAGGGCCTACCTGCAAGGGGAGTGCGTGGAGTGGCTCCTCAAATACCTGGAAAAGGGGAAGGAGACGCTGCAGCGCGCAGGTACCAGGGCCACAGTGCAGTTCCGTGCCCCCCCCCCCGGGCTGGGGCTGGGGCTGGCTGTGTCCACATCTGCTGAAGAAGTAGAGCAGCGGTGCTGGCTTGGTTACTGTTCTCTCGTTGCTGGGACAAATACCCGACAACCAGAAGAAAGGGGCGGGCAGGGCAGGGCAGGGCAAGGACAGGAAGGAAGGAAGGAAGGGAGGAAGGGAGGAAGGGAGGAAGGGAGGAAGGAAGGAAGGGAAGGTTGATTTAGCTCACAGGTACTGGAGGCTTCAGTCCATACTCGGCTGAATCCAAGGCAGAGAGGTACAATGCAGAGGCCAGCAGTTCATGGCGGTGGAACAGCAACAAAATGGTGACAGAGGCAATAGAACAACCAGGGCAGCAGCGAGCAACAGCATCAGTCTGCTTCTTTATCTCTCTTTGTTACATTCAGGCTCTCTGCCTTAGGATATGCGCCCTAGACTAAACCCATAATCCCAGCAGGACTCAGATCCATAATCCCAGCTGTACTAAAACACATAATCCCAGTGACTCATGAGTCTAGTCTCAAACTTTAGAAGTCCCCACCCCATGATTACATGAGGCTTTGGGGGGACAACTAGACAAACCATAACATTCTGCCCCTGGGCCCCCAAAGTCTCATGCACATCCCTTTGTGCAAAAGACATTTTAGTCCATCTGGAAGAGATGCCAAAGTCCCAACAGTTTCAGCATTGCTGAAAAGTCCAAGTCTCAAGTTTCCTCCAAGGTCCAAGGCAAACTCTCAACTGTGAGCCCTGGTACAATAGAAAAGTTAAACATATCCAACATTCAAAGGCTTAAGATAAACATTAGTATTCCAAAAGTTGCAAACAACAGGGTAATATAAAACACTTGGACCAACACAAGTCTAAAATCCAGCAGGGCAAACATTAAATCCCATAGTTCCAACTAGAGCATCTGAAAACAGTCTGCCCTGAGTTGTGAGCTCCAAAGGCCTTACATGGCTCCACTCTTTTTTTTTTTGTCTTTTTGAGATAGGGTCTCACTGTGCAGTTCAGGCTGGTCTTGAGCTCACTTTTGCGGCCCAGACTAGTCTCAAACTCTGATCCTTCTGCCTCAGCCTCCCAAGTACTGGTATTACAGGCATGCGCCACCACGCCCAGCTCCCTATGGCATTTTTGTTTTGTTTTGTTTGTCTTTTTGAGACAGGTTTTCGCTATGCAGTTCAGGCTGACCTTGAGCTCACTTTGGTAGCCCAGGCTGGTCTCAAACTGGCAGTGATCCTCCTGCCTCAGCCTCCCAAGTGCTGGGACTACAAGCATGCACCTCCAGGCCCAGCTTCCTATAGCACTTTTTTTTTTTTTTTTAAGAATTTTTTTTTTTTCTTGTTTTAGAACTTTTGTTTATTTATTTTTATGGCTGGCTCATCCTGCCCTGAGGGCAGGTCTGGCACAGCATGTGGTGCCGGGGATCAAACTGCAGTCCCTGCAGCCACCTAAGCTTTCCTAAACAGGCGCTTTAGACCACTGAACCTGGGGGCTGGGGAGATAGCTCAGTAGAATAAGTGCTTGCCTGGCAAACTCAAGGACCTGAGTTCAATCCCTAGTTCCACAAAAAGTAAATAAATAAATAGACCACTGAACCATCCTGCCGGACCCCCCTATGGCACTCTTGATGGTAGTTTCCATGGGTTTTCTCTTAGGCCAGATTTTCTCCCTCTCTGCATTTTCCCTTAGACAGTTCACATTTCTGGCTTTCCAAGCTTCTGGGGTTTCCACTGAATAGGTGTCTCACTGTCTGCTTCACACACTGCCCTCTCTGGGGCACACTGCCTGGCCTCCCAGGCCTTCCTCTGAAATCGAGATGAAAGCCTTCTTCACCTAACAACTCTTGCATCTAACTAAAACCAATGAATGCCATGTGGATGATGCCAAGGTCTGCTACCAGCTGGAGCAGTAGCCAGGCTTCCTTCTCTCTTGGCTGTAGGGATGGTCTGGATTGATGAACACTCTGACTTTGATTCCAAGGAGCAAATTCTCCATGCCGGCGCCATTTTGGAACCTGGTTTGGCCATTGTTGCCATTCTGGCACTTGGGTCTTGCAGCTTTCTTCTCAAGCCTCTCTCCCTTGCAATTCTGAGGCTGCAAAGGGTAGAGAACTGCCGCCTCTTGTGATGGCCTCAGTCCATCCTTTTGATTCTCTGGTTCCTTCCCAGCAATGGAGATCCTCTCAGCTCCATTTTTGAGGTCCACAGCTCTCCTGGTGCTTCCTTCCTGGCCAAACTCACAATATTTTAAATCATCCTGCTTGGCTCTTTGCTCTTGATTTTCAGCATAAATCTGGCTGAAAGCCCCCAATAAGAACCATACCACCGCCCCAATAGTTTGCTGCTCTGAAATATCTCTTAAAAGATTAATCAGAGGCCCAGCAGGATGGCTCAGTGGTCTAAAGCGCCTACTTAGGAAAGCTTAGGCGGTGGCAGGGACAGTGGTTTGATCCCTGGCACCACATGCTGTGCCAGCCCTGCCCTCAGGGCAGGCTGAGCTGGCCATATAAATAAATAAATAAATAAAACACTTTTTTTTTTTGTCTTTTTGAGACAGGGTCTCACCATGCAGTTCAGGCTGGCCTTGAGCTCACTTTTTGTAGCCCAGGCTGGTCTCGAACTCTCACCGATCCTCCTGCCTCAGCCTCCCGAGTGCTGGGATTACAGGCGTGCGCCACCACGCCCGGCAAACACTTCTTTTAAAAAAAACATTAGGGGCTGGGGTGATAGCTCCATAGCACAAGTGCCTGCCTGGCAAATGCAAGGTTGTGAGTTTGAACCCCAGTCCCAGGAAAAAAAAAAAAAAAAAAAACATTAATCAGTCCACTGTGCTTAATCTCAGTCTTAGGCAGTCTCTGGGCACAAGCAAAATTCCAACAGACTTTCAGCCAATCCATAGCACAAATCATCTGGAATCCAGCTACCAATGCTGTCCTTTTTCCCAGCGGAAACTTCCCCAGCCTGGTCTTTACAGGCAGGCCTTCTGTCAGTCTTCTAGTCTAAGCTTTGACCAGAATCTCCCCAGCAGAGCAGCCAAAGCTGTTCCAGCTCTGCACAAGTAGAGGCCCTCTGCAGACCTTTCCTATCTCTTCCCATAAGCCATTCCCAAGAACTTGTAATCCACATGATCAGATTAGTCACAGCAACAAAATGGTGACAGAGGCAACCGACTAGCCAGGGCAGCAGAGAGCAGCAGCATCAGTCTGTCTCTCTGTCTCTCTTTATATTACATTCAGGCTCTCTGCCTTAGGGTATCCACCCTAGACCACACCCATAATCTAAGCAGTACTCAGACCCATAATCCCCTCTGTACTAAAACACATAGTCCCAGTGGATCATGAGTCAAGTCTCAAACTCTAGAAGTCCCCACCCCATGACTGCATGAGGCTTTGGGGGGACCACTAGACACAAACCATAACGGGTGCCAACCTTTCCAGCACCAGAAACTGGCTCCACTGAAGACCACTGTTCCTTGCTGGAGCTGGGACAGTTTGGTGGCTGGATCGGACTCTCCTAAGAAGTGTATGCAGTATCCCTCATAGCGAAGGTCAGGCTGGGGCGAGCCCCCACAAGAATCCGAGGCGGCTGCAGCTCCGACAGCAGGCCAGTGCGGGGGAGCGGCCGTGACTGCCAGTGAAGCTCCCCTGGCTTTGCTCCCGCCATTGAGCGGTTCCAACAAGGGCCCGAGCAGTACTGGTCCGTGGCTGGAGTTGGGGACCCTGCCAGAGCAGAAGGGGCTGGCTGGCTGCCGTCAGGTGGTGGGCATTTGGCAAGCATGTGCAGGAGGTCCTGGGTGACATCCTTGTGACTACCGAAAGGAGTGGGGAAAGGCAAGAAAACAGGATGGAGACCAGAACGACTAGCCCCTGGTGTGGGGGCGGGAATCCTCGGGCTTCTACATCTTGGGTGGGGGAATGACTGAAGGGCTTCCTGGCAGGAACGTTTAAGGAATCCAGTCTCTAAGATGAGAAGGAAACTGTTCTCATTCCCAGTGTGCCTGGAGAATTGCGCCGTCTGGAACTGTGTTCCTGGAAAGGCCTCCAGCACTTCTAATTCACCAGTCAGCACCCAGAGTGGCACCAGAACCCCTTCTCCCCACCCACACTCCATGCTCGGAGACCCACAGCCTCTTAGCCTGGGCTATCTCACACTGATCCTGGAAGTTTCCAAGGAACAGATAATCCTGGCGGCTGAATCCAGGCTGGTGTCTGGGTTTTAGGCACCAAGCCCTGCCCCAGCTGCCCAACCCATTTTCAGGATGACCTTGTGCATCTCTTCCATGGCCTGAGGAAACAAACAGGAGGTTTCGAATTTTCCTTCCCGCTCAGAGCCCCCAGAGACACGAGTGACCCACCACCCCATCTCCAAGGAAGAGGTCACCCTGAGATGCTGGGCCCTGGGCTTCTACCCCAAGGAGATCACCCTGACCTGGCAGAGGGATGGGCAGGACCTGACCCAGGACATGGAGCTGGTGGAGACCAGGCCTGATGGGGATGGAAACTTCCAGAAGTGGGTGGCTGTGGTGGTGCCTCCGGGAGAAGAGCAGAGTTACACGTGCCGTGTGCAGCATGAGGGGCTGCCTGAGCCCCGCACCCTGAGATGGGGTAAGAGAGCCCAC
>PVJA010057394.1:0-10502 GCA_004027025.1 Myocastor coypus
TTTTTTTTTTTTTTTTTTTTTTTTAACCGGGAACCAAACTCAGGACCTTGCACTTGCCAGGCAGGCACTGGTGCCCCTGAGCTAGCTCCCGGGCCCAATCCTTGTTATACGTTAGGGTGGCTGCTTCTTGGTAACTTACAGAGCAGCATGTCTTACACTTAAGCCCGCTCACCATATGCTGGCTTTTAGATAGAATACAGACGTCAGGGCCACAGGGCTTCATGCAGCATGCACACTGAGCTCATCGGGAGACCCACCCATGGCTGAGGTGAGTGCCGAGACAGTCGCCTCTCTCAGCCCTGCCCCTGACCCCTGCTGCACTGGGAATCGAGCCTTTGGGGGACACCCCAGATCCAGCCCGACTCGGGGTGAAACCCCAGCACCTTCCCAGGTGTTAGCTGAGACTGAGGAGTCTCAGCGGCGAGCACGGGATTGCGTAAGGTCGTAGCTTTCTGATGGAGGCTTCGGGGCTAGGCGAGGTGAGAAGAGCCATCTTGGGTTTCTGCACGAGCCCTCCTGCCCACGGGGTGGTGGTGGTACTGCTGAGGGGCCCCACGTCGCACCTCTGAAGGATGTTGCTACAGCTTGGATCTTAAATGTTCGCTAAGATCCGAGGTGCTAAGGCTCGATCCCCAGCCCACGTGCTATGCGGAGGTGGTGGGACCTGCAGGAGGTGGAACCTGGTGGGAGGAAGTGAGGTGATGGGGCGTGGCTCGGAAGAAGACAGTGAGGAGGAGGTGAGGTCATTTGGGGGAAGGGGTGGCGCTGAGTAAGACGGGGACCCTGTCCAGTCCTGCTCTTCTGTCTTGCTGCCTGGGTGTCACAGGCGAGCAGCTTTCTCCTCACCCACTCACCCTTGCTGTGCTGCCTCGCCTGCCGAGGCAAGCAGCCCTGAGAGAGGACCCGGCTGCTGCCTCGCTCTCTCCTCAGGTGAGTCACCAAGGAACGTGCTGAACACCTGGCCTGATTTCAGGACCTGTTCTCTTGCTGTTCCCCACCTCCTGGGGAGCAGGTAGCAGGCAGGGCTTCACCCCTCAGGGAACCCTGCTACCGACTGACTAGACCCCAGCCCTACTGGACCAGTTATGGTTTGTATCTAGAGGTCCCCCCAAAGCCTCATGCTGTCCGTGGGGTGAGTTTCTAGACATTGTGATTAATTCACAGTCCAGTGCTGGGAGTAAGGGTGTGAATGCCACACCCCTTCTGAGGACGGTAATCTACACACACTAAGGAGGGCCGAGAGGCCTGCCGGCTGCGACTCCCTGTGCTCTCTGCTGTTTTCCACGGCTATGAACTGCTGCCCTCTGCCACGTGCCTCTCTGCCTTGGAGCCAGCCAAGTAGGGGCCGAAACCTCCACAAATTGTGAGCTGCATAAACGTTTCTTTCCTTGATTTGGGGTGTCAGGTATTTTGTCCCAGCAATGAGAGAAAAGTGACCGAGACAAAGCGAAGGCCAGCACGTGAGCATGGAGCTGAGAGCAGATGGTAACGGAGAGCTTAGCTGTGTCCTCGGGGGCCAGAGGCCTGAGCGAGCCTCCCCTGCCTTCTGCTCCCGCATCCGTCTCCTCCCTTGGGAACACACTGCTGCCCAGACTTTCTTACGCAGGAGCCTGAAAGAAGGCAGAGGAAGCTGGACTAGCCTGGGAAAGGTTAACTACGGTTCAGCTGTAGGAAGGGCCCCAGGGTGATGGCCTTGCTGTGCTCTGCTCTGCACAGTGGCTTGCAGCACAGAGACTGTGGAGACCAGGATCCAGAGGTCCCAGGTTTCCAGCACCCAACCTGGCAGGGGCAGGGACACAAATCACCCTGGTCATGCAAAGAGTGAATTGTATGTAAGCAAAAGCTGAAAGAGCTACAGTGTCCAAGGAGCTGGAGCTTCAAAATATTAGAGGTCTAGATTTTATCAGACCCATAAGCAAAAGCAGTTTTAAAAAGCAGTCATAATACAAAATACCAGCCCCCAGGAATTTCTTCCGAGTGTTGTCTTTTTCAAAAGCTGCCTTAGTTCTGCTTGCCTCATTCTTAGAAGATTCATCAGAGTTCTCCACAAGATCTGGAGCCTCGTCCTCACCCTCCACTCTAGCGGCAAGCACCGAGCTGGCTCACAGTGCTGGGTAGCCTTTCTGTCAGTGGTCTCGTCTCGGCGTGGCCTGTCATAGTGAGAGTACTCGCTGCCAGACATGCCTGAACTTTCAGGTTGCTGAAGTGGATAACTGTTCGCCGGCTTGTAAACATATTCACCTCTTCAGTACCAGAGATACTGTTTCCCCCTAACTTCTTTCATGAGAACTGAAGTTTCTTATCCTCTGCGATGGCTGTTCTATGAACCGCCTTCTTCTTCCTGGGAGCAGTTCCTTTCCCACCAGTGCACACTTGTGCCTGCAGTTTGGCGAGTTTTTCCTGGCTCATGATAGGGACAGTGCAGAGGCTAGGACTGGCACTCAAGGGGTCTTGGGTAGACCAGCTGAGGTTAGGCACACACATGTGGGGACCCAAGATGACAGCTAGAGCAAGAGCTGACCTGATTTGTAGTTTTGAACGGTGGGGGGCTGCTTACGTGTGAAGTTTTAACAGGAATTCCCCCCGACCCCAGCCCTGGGGGTTGAACTCAGAGCCTCAAGCTTGCCAGGCAGGTGTTTATTCTACTGAGCTGTCTTCCCGGCTTTCCAAGGGTTTTCTTGCCTCATTCCCAGCTCTGCCTGCGCTTGTCCTGGAGCCCAGGCTGTGACTGGGCTCCTGGATTCAGCAAGCAGTGCCACGAGCACGAGACAAGTGTTCTGGATCCCCAGAGAGGAGCGGAGCCATTCCCTGAGGGTCTCGGGAAGGGACAGCCTCCCACGTGGGTCCCCTCATGTCTGATGACAGTGGTGTTTGTGTTGGGGATATGCACACAAAGGGGGCCTGGCCACTGCTCCCAGAGCCCCCACACTACCCGTGAGTCTCTTCCTAGGAATGTGCTGCCTGCCTGCCCTGAGAGATTCGTTGGAATCCTTGGTTCCACCTCTTCACGTGCCTCTGTTTCTTCCTGTGCTTCCCAGCTGGAGCTCTTCTGATATAAAACAGCATGCCACCAGGTGTGGTTGTGCACACCTGTCATCCAAGCTCTCGAGAGGCTGAGGCAGGAGGATCAGGACCGTGGGCTACACAGTGAGCCTATCTCAAAAAAATAAACCAACCACCCACCCCCCCAAACTTGAAAAACAAAACAACCCAAAATGTATTTTGGCTTCCCTAATGAATCACTCTGTATAGTTATTGTCATCAATATGCAATTGATACATATTGCATACATAGTAAGCTTTATATTTCTCTCCTAAAAATAAAATTACTTCTTTACAAAAGCAGAAAGACACTGCCAAATGGCTAATAGCTGATTTTTATGCCACCCTCCCCATGTGAATCAATAGTCCTTGATTTGAAAGAAAAGCTCTCAGTCCTATTTTAAGAGAATGGTTAGGCCCGAGTGTTTTCCTCCTCTGCTTCACACCTCAGAGAATTTAGAGGAGCTGGGAGCTTGCTAGGAGCTCTTAGTGAGTCTGAAGACTTGGAATTGTTCTTAGATGAAACCGAGTATCTGCAAACAAAGCCCCTGTGTGGCAAGAAAGCTATTAGATATTCAACCTTGGAGAATCTAAAGCCCTACTTAGCTGTGATTAAGAGAAAACGAAGCCACTGGGTAAGTGTTCAGGAGCAGACTGAACACTTCCGTCCTCGCCTTCCACTCCCGGAAAGAATTAACTGAGTATTGGATTCAGAATTCAATACTGAGATTCTTTTTCCTACATAAATTAGAATAAAAAAGCAAACCCATTTGGAAGGATGCAAATATGAGGTATATCCTGTTTCCTGTCTGCCTCAGTATCCCAAGTAGTGAGTACTGTAGGAGTATACTACTGTGCTCGGCTGTCCTTGTGTTTTGGCCATATGGAGTATTGTGTCTCTGTCTGTCTGTCTGTCTGTCTGTCTGTCTGTCTGTCTGTCTGTCTCTCTCTTTCTCTCCCTCTCCCAGAACCTCAGTTCAGAAGCTTCATTTATTCTACAATTCTAGGGAAGATGGCCAAGGTCATGTTCACAGCGATTACCTCATGCAGAGTTCATGAACAGAAGCATTTATTTTTAAAACTAGAATCATGGAAAAAATTAGCCCAAGGCCCAAGGAATCCTCAAGGCCCTTTTTGGGGTTCATGAGGTCAAAACTGCTTTCATGATTACTCTACATTTTTCTTCCCTCTTGTTTCCTCCTGAGTGTGGAACGAGGCTACATAACATGATGCGAGCCCAAGACTGAATGCAAAAGGCGCGAGAAGCCAGCTGTCTTCTGTTCAACCAAACATTAAACATATTTTTAAAAAAATTATGCCACTCTTTTCACTTGGGGAAAAAATAGTTATTTTTTCCTAAACATATGCCAGCATGCAACAATTTTATCATTGCTCATTTCCAACAAATATTTTTAAAATTACGTTTTGATATTTGCCATGAGGAATTTAAACCATACAAGCAAAAACAATTGGTGCCCTCAATAATTTAATGTATGTGAGGGTCCTGAACCCAAGGAGCTTAAAAGCTGCTGTTTTTGGAAAAATTACTCTGTTTTTCTTTGAAAAAAAAAAAAAAAAAGACATGCTTCCTTGAAAAAAAAAAATTAGCCCAAGGTAATTTTTTGACCCAAAGTACCGTTGTACACATGTATATTTTCCACCATCTGTTGATGGGATGTCTCACAGCTCATTTTGCAATGTGAACCACTTTGAATTTCAAGGATAAGTCCCACAGGGTCAGGTGTCTGAGCCTTTCATTGTGTCACTAGATTCCAACGTGGTTTGTGTTTCACAGAGGATGTCCACAGATCTGTCCACTAAACATATTTGTGTCATGTCATTACCTGGGTTTGGTGTAGGGTAATGGTCATAAAATGAACTTGGAGCACACCTGTAATCCCAGTACTCAGGAGGCTGAGGCAGGAGGATCTGTGTGAGTTTGACACCAGCCTGGGCTACAAAGTGAGCTCAAGGCCAGCCTGCACTGCACAGTGAGACCCTGTCTCCAAAAAACATCTACTAAAAAAGTGAACTTGGCAGTGTGGCTCTGTTGTTTCATTGCTAACTTTTCTAACTTGGCATAAATGAAAAGAACAGCGCAAGACAATATGCTGACCCCCTAAGCGAGTGTCTTGGTGACTCTTCTCTCGATGCTGGGACAAATGCCTGACACTCAAAATGAGGGAAGGAAAGGTTTACTTAGCTCACAGGAGATTTCAGTCCATATTTAGCTGGCTCCAAGGCAGAGTGGCACAAGGCAGAGGGCAGCCTTCCACGGTGGTGGGCGAGAGCGAAAGAGCAGGGCTTGCCAGTTGCTCGGGCAGCTAACTACTCTTCCTCCCTTACATTGAAATGCAAATCACCTTCCCCAGGGGAGGGGCAGCACCCATTCTCACAATAATCAATTACAAATTCCTGAAGCTGCCCCACGATTGCTTGAGGTTTTGGGGGGACACCTGTACACAAACCGTAACATTCCGCCCCTGGACTCCCCAAAGACTCATGCACATCCCTTTATGCAAAAGACATTTTAGTCCATCTCTACGGGTTGCCGAAGTCCCCACAGTTTCTGCACTGCTGAAAATCCCAAGTCCCAAGTCTCTGTGAGACTCTATATAAATGAAGTTAGACACATCCAGCACTTAAAGTCACGATATATATATTACCATTCCAAAAATTACATACAGCAGGATGCCAAGCATTGGGACCAGCACAAGTCTAAAATCTAGAAGGGCCAACATTAAACCCGATAGATCCTTGTGGAACAGCCAAAGCACTCTGGCAAATTGTAGCGTTACAAGACTCTGCCCCTATAGCCCTCCCTTCCCTTAAGAAAACACTTTACACTTAAGAATGGTTTTCACCACCACTAAGCTACCCTGGTAGAAGCTGAGCTTGTCATCCTCCTGCCTCAGCTTCACAGAGTTCTGGGATGATGGATAAGCACCCCCACGCGCACCCCCAGGCGTGGCTCTGTCATCCCTTGGCAAACCATAGGGAGTCCGTGGGTGCCTCTGTCATGGACTTCCCAGCCCCTGGAGCTGAGAAAAATAAATGCATATTCTTTATTTATTGTTTATTTTTTAACGCTTGCTCTTTATAAATCACTCTCGAGGATATTTTATTCCAGCGCAAGTCTCGAGGCGTGATGGTGTCAGACGGAAGCGCGGCCTTTCCTGCTAAGGGCAGCCTCCTGGCCCAGAGTCCCTAATTGGCCACCTCCCGGCTCTGCAGTCCCCTCTTGAGATTGAGGGGGCTTGTGACTTCCTGTGTGCTTAGGTCTGGGAGCATGGTCCAGCCAGGGCTGGAACAAGCAGCTGTGGCCCCCGGTGGCAGGTGGGAATTTCCACAGGGAAGGGCCACAACCTATGCTGCTTTTGGGGAAAACTGTCATCATAACACAGTTTTAGGTCGCTCAAGACACGTTTCTTCCAAGTGCTAGAAGGCTGTCCCAGTGCCTGCAGGCCGTCTCCATGGGGAGCCTGGCCAGGGCCCTCGCTTTCTCAGTCCTCAGTGTCCTGTGGGGTCTTCAGGGCCATATGAACGAGCTTTGTAGAAGGCCAAGGCCTTCGGTGATCCGGCCCTGCCTGCCTCTACACCATGTTCCTCGCTCTCCCAACGGGGCCGCCCCAGTTGCTCTATCAGGCCTGTCACCTCCCCAGTGGGCGCTGTGGCTTGGGTGACCCCCTCTCACAGGTCAGCGCCCAGCTCGCTTGTGCTGTGGACTCCTGGAAGGGTGGTGGGTGCTCCCCTACTGCTGCCCCCCTAAAGCTTCCTGTTCTCACTGTAGCCCCTCCACCTTTGCCGTTCCTGCCTGGCAGTTCAGCCTGATATTTTACTGTTAGGCTTTTCTGCTCAGAAAGTACACATGTCACCATGTGTGGTGCTGTGCACCTGTCATCCCGGCACTCCAGAACCTGAGGCTGGAGGCTCGCCACGAGTGTGAGGTCAGCCTGGACTGCATGGAAAGACCCTGACAAGCAAACCAACCCTAAAGTGAAGAATAACTCCAAGGAAATGCTTCCCCGTGTGGGACCCAACCAGGCGACTATCAGCGGGAGGGTCTGCTAAAGTCTTGGACCAACAGCAGTTCAGAAGGAAGAAAACTGCAAAGCTGTCAAAATACTGCAGGTGGAAGGAGCCGGGACTACTGCCAGCTGGGGTGACTCAGTGGCTTCGTGGAACCTGCGTCAGCACAGGAGGATACTCAGAGATGACTCAGACGACTTGGGACACAAGCCTGTTGGGGGTCATAAATTAAAGTATGCATTTCCCAGATTGTACCTAGGAAAAACACACAATTCCTTTGAGTCAGATACAGATAAAATAATTTAAAATTAAGAAATTATGTATCCCCCTATGTTGGTCCCCAGAGGGATGTAACGTGACTTCTTGAGACAGGAAGGTGCTGGCAAGGAGCCTGAAATTGGAGTGGGAAAGGAAGAAGCAGGAAAAGGGAAGCTGAGATGCGGAAACCAGGCAGAGCCCTGGGTGGATACGGAGGTATACATGGGCCCTGGACTTGCGTCTTGGCCTTTCCTCTGCTGCTGGAGGAGAGGGGCCTGAGACTCAGTCAGTGGACTGATTGGCTGTGCTTGTGTGAAAAGGGACCAGAGTAGCAGAGGACAGTGTGGGTCCAGAAGGGGCAGAGGACAGCGGAGGGCACAAGACGGGACAGGCACAGTCTCCTGAGCTCATGGAAGGTTCCAGAAAGAGACTGTAGGAGCAGCCGGGCTGACCCCATCTGGCTGCCGTGGTCAGGAGTCGCTGACTGGATCTCAGAGACCTGAGAAGACACCCTCATAGCCAAAATCCCACACCCCTGCATTCCATGCAGAGATTGGTTTGGAGGATCTTTTCTGCATGTCCCTTAATTACTTGAGTTTTCACGTGAGTTAGCAATATTACAAAGCATCCGCACACCTGTATTTATAGAGGTGCTGCCCAGCCTCAGGCACACATAGACCTTAAAATACACTGTATGGGTCATGGGCGGGCAGGCCAGCTCATGTAGTAGGTCGGGAAGGGCCTTGTCTTGTAGTGAGAAGAACTTGGATTTAAAATCCAGCTGTGCAGCTAAGAGACGCATTAGTGACCTTAATGTAAGTGGGAAGATCTAACTCGTGTGTGTCCTGCTCAGGATAGGCTTAGTAAGTGGTGGTTAACATTACTGAAGATGGCTTCTAACGATCTCATTGGGGTTGGCTTTTTGGATTCACAAGCACCCCATCTATGATTGGATCAGCCACATTCTGGAGACCCTGAAGAAGTCACATACACCTTTTTCTTGTCATTATTCCCTAAGCAATTCAGTATAAACCACACAGCGTGGACATGTAGCAGATGCTACGAATCATCTCGAGGGGATCACAGCGTGCGGGAGATGTGCGCCAGCTGGATGCGAACAGCGCACGGCCCGGTGCACAGAGCCCGTTATCCCTGTGGATACGCAGCGACACCTTAGCCTGCGTCTTTGCCTGAGCTCTAAGCCTGGGCCCGGCAGACCCGTCCCTTACACTTCTATAGCTTTGTACTTTAGCATTACAGCGGCTGACTGCACGTCTCAGTCCCTTTCCCTGAGGCTACACAGGAAGCAATCTATTGTTTACTCACCTGGTATGTGTTGTGGTTTATGTCTAGTTGTCCCCCCAAAGCCTCGTACAATCATGAGGCCCGGACTTCTAGTTTGAAACTTGACTCATGATCCACTGGGATTATGTGTTTTAGTGCTGATGGGGTTATTAGTCTGAGTACGGCTGGGATTATGGGTTTGGGCTGAGGTGGATAAGCTGAGGCAGAGAGGCTGAATGTAATATAAAGAGAGATAGAGAGACAGACTTGTGCTGTTGCTCTCTGCTCCCCTGGTTGGTAGGTTGCCTCTGTTGCAATTGTTGCTGTTCCACCACCATGAACTGGATGCTCTCTGCCCTGTTCCACTCAGCCTTGGGCCAGCCGAATATGGACTGAAACCTCCAGTAACTGTGAGCTAAATAAACCTTTGAGTGTCAGGTATTTCTCCCAACAATGCGTGAAGAGTGACTGAGATCGCACGGTGAACAGCAAGGAGTGTGCATGTGTGCAAAAGTCTCAAAATGGGATCTGGGCTCGCCCGCCATTCTACGCTGACTGGTCTTGCGTGTGTTTACCTGGGCATCCCAGAGGGCCCACTAGACCCCGACCACTGCAGATGATGAAAAAGACAGCTTTCTTTTCATTTTTCTGGTAGAGGCAGCCCAGTTCAGTACAATGGCACGTGAAACAGCAGATCTGCCGGTTCTGGAGGAGGCCAAAAGGGAATCAGCAGGTTACTCAGGCCTGCGTGGTGAAGATGATCCCTTATGGCAAAGCGCAGGCTTTCATGACAGAAGCGGGGTGCGGGTGGAGGATGGTGAGGGTGGAGACGACCACCTTGGCCCTGGCCACGTGAGCAAAGTTCCTGTGACAGCGAGGTGCAGCAAGCATCGGCTGATTCTCAGACACAGGGAGGGCCGGCCTCCTTGACTCAGAGGAGGAAAAAGACAGTAGTGGGCATTCTTATTTTATTACTTGGGAAATGGGGGTGCATTTCAATATTAGATAGGATCTAAGTCTAAAAATATAGGGAAGGTCTTGACAGGGGTAAAAGGCACTGGACAGAAGGCCGGCTCTGCCCCTCAGTGTTGGAAATTTGAACAGAGCTAATGCTACAGGGCTGAAATATAAGGAACACATTCTGTAGGCACCAATACCACGCTAGGAATGAACTTACTGACACCTCACTAGCTGAGCTGGGAGCACTCGTAGCCTGCTGTACTTAGGACAAGTTTCCCACGGTGACCACAGGGATGCAAAAGACTCAGGGAAAGCCCATAGGTCAAAACGTGGCATAAAAATGTATGCCAACGCAGATGCAAAGACTTACGATGCTTTTGGCAGAGGCGTTTGTCCTGGAGCGCAGCCTCATTTATATAGTAATAAACCAAATCACGTGAGCAGTCTTGCTGCTCCCATCTCCCAAATTAGAACGTGACATTGGGCAGCTGTTTTACCAGCTTCCCGTTGGTGTAACATTTGCTGGCTGAGCACAAGTTGGCCAGCACAGAAACTGTATGCAGGAGCAAGGCAGAAATTCCAAATACAACTGTACAATTTCAAAACAATTGTATATTTCAATCTTTGAATATCAGAAACATCTAACACTGGCCTGGAGATGGCAAAGAAAACAAACTGAGACTGCATTTGCCAAAATATCATCGTGGGGGCTGGGGAGATAGCTCAGGGGCACAAGTGCCTGCCTGGCAAGTGCAAGGTCCTGAGTTTGAGCCCTGGTTCTGCAAAAAAAAAAATCATCATGATGTAAGTATGGATAGGGATATCTTGATGAAACAGAAGGCAGAGATAGAAACTTTCAACAACAAAACTGAACATGGGGGCCAGCGAGATAGTTCAGTGGACTAAGCACCTGCTCAGGCAAGCACAGGG